>JAFBJS010007182.1:0-26577 GCA_016785265.1 Paraplagusia blochii
AGTCAGTGAATAACTTAAAGCATCTGGAAACGTGATACTCAAAGACGTCAGTGGTTTTGTGGAGCTGTAAACATCCTTTCTAAAATGAATCATTTTGTAAAAAGAGTAATGGCTATAAGATATAAAGTACACAATCAGCTGTGATTAACATGAAGCAATTTATGTCTTTTGGCTTATTCTTTTCTCTTTTTTTTTTATTGGTTGCAATACCTCTGTAGATGTGTTAGGGTTTTGCTTTTCTTAGAATAAATACTTCCTCTAACAAAATTTTTACAATTTTGTCAACATACCAAAATGCAAATGTTATGCAAAAATATCGAGTTAGGGATATACGAAGTTTAACCACTAAGATACGATCAAGAATTCGCTCAGTCTCCAAAACATGTCAATATTAGTATATGATGAGTATATATATATATATATATATTTTTTTAAATCCTTGATATTCACTTGCAACAACATGCTCTAGAGATTCCCATTAAAAAAACACAGTGAGATATGTATTGTAGATGCACTAGATGAAAATAATTAACCAAATAAAAGTCAGTTAATCTGTATATATGAACTTAAGCGTCATTTAATATGTCTTACCATTGTTCCAGATATTGAAATGGCAAAATTCTATAGGTACATTAACAAAAGTTAAATGTGAATAAATGAGCATTATATACAGAGTGGAATAATCACAAACTGCAACAGCCAGGTGAAAAAAAAAAAAAAAAAAGTTTGCGGAAAAGATAGTACTCTCACAACTTCTTGTTGTTTTGTTTAACGTAAGTGTTAAATCCTGTATCAGCACCACCTTAAAAAAAAAAAAAAACACTCCCAACACTGTTCACAATCCACCCTCGACTTTGTTATAACAGCATGTAAGCGTGAAGCTTGCCTATGCGTAAAAATAATAACTACAACAACACAACCTTATGTATGTATAAGAAGGGGACGTTAGAGAAGAACATGGAAAAGGAATGCAACATTTAAAAAAGGGTTTTTTTTTTTTTTCTAGATTTTTAAGGTCGATTGTGACTTGGAGAATTAGCTTTTCACACGTTATAGCATGCGCTAATGTATCGATGACAGACGTGTGAAAAGCAGATGAGCTGCGATGTCACCGAACAATGTTTGCCGTTTGAATAGTTAAGCCAGAATAATTAACATCTGTAGGGAGCGGTGACATTTTCATCTGCAGTTAATTTATACTGATGGATACGTACTTGTTAATTGCAGAAAGAGAAAACGTTGGGAATGGCGGATGAGTAAACTAATCCAGGAAACTGATTTTTTTTTTTTAATCAGGTAATTATGCTTTGATTTCCAAACCAAAATAAAGAGCAAAAGGTAGTTGTTTAAACTGTGTATATGTTCTATTTTTGTTATACCGCAGCTTTATAATTGAAAAAGGATATTTTTCCCACTGCCTCTTTATGATTCAAGCATACAACACATAAATATTCAAAGATGTCTCAGTTGCAAAAAAAAAAAAAAAAAAAAAAAAAAACATATAGACTGTATACACACTGTCAAAAAAAAAAAACATATACATTGTCTACCAGAAACAAATGGTGTCTTGCCTCCTTTCTTTCCTTGTGTTCTCCAGATTTACCACGGCAGTATTTCAACATCTGAGGTTCAGCCCCTCCTATTGGTGCTGAAAACCCAAATTACGCCGCTCCTCCACATGACAAGCACCCTTCAGCAAACAACTTTCTCACGCCCTTACTCACACAACAGAAAGATACAAAAAAACATATACATTGTCTACCAGAAACAAATGGTGTCTTGTCTCCTTCCTTTCCTTGTGTTCCCCAGATTTACCACAGCAGTATTTCAACATCTGAGGTTCAGCCCCTCCTATTGGTGCTGAAAACCCAAATTACGCCGCTCCTCCACATGACAAGCACCCTTCAGCAAACAACTTTCTCACGCCCTTACTCACACAACAGAAAGATACCCACATAGTTACCCTTACCCCGACGGCTTAAGGCCCAATTATAGAAGCAGAGCACGTGCTGAGGCGGCCAGTGGTTCCGTAACACCTTCTTCAAAGGAGTCACCTTCTCTGCGCGTGTGTCAGCCCGTGTGTGTGCGTTCACTTTTAAATCCATTTAGAAAACGCTTCCTCCGACATGCTATGAGCTACGTTACGCAATAGTGGATATTTATTAATCCAAACTTAAATATTTGTGTCCTCCACTATTTGCATTCCGTTGCCTCTGGGTTGCCCCAAAGTTCCCATTTATTCCCTGTTCTCATCCCATTTAATGGCTCCTCTGGTTTAATGAGAAAAAAAAAAAAAAAAAAACTCTACAAATTTCATCAAAGTTAATGAATAAATTTTGCCTCCAAGCGCCCGCGTCACCTACGAGATGGCGTAATAGAGAGTGTAACTCCGTGGCTAGAAGAGACGCTCAGTAAGGAAACAGGTGTTACAGGGTAATTGCAAACACAGCGTGCTTTTAATTATGTTCACTGGTATGAACTGTTAATGAATGTGAACCTCGTGGAAACAGCAGTGTCGTCCAACTGTGTGCTCACGTGCGCAATCGCCTCAGCACTAGCGCACACAAATACACCTACACAAACACATCCAATGTTAAAGATATCAAATGGTTGATGAGCATAAAACAGTGACCACAGTCACATGTGGCACTAGGCTATTTCACGTGGTGTGATTCATACATCCTGGGGTTTGAATCCCATAACCAACAGGATTGGCAAGGGTTGCACAAGCTCCAAAAATCCCCCCTATGGTATTTTTCTCCTGTCTGTCCAGTGTTTATTATTGTGATTTCAACAGGGGGCGTGAAAGCACAACATTAACGTTTGTTTATCCGAATAATATAGTGATTAAAAAAACATTTGGATTTCAGCAAAATACAGTCCTCGTAAAATATTACATTTAATACATATAATCAAATTTGAGGTGTTAAGACTGTATACACCTTGGTTTGCCCACCCAGGGGGCATCAATCTCCACGACTGCCACCCAAATCACACAGCACCATACTCGGTGCAGCCTTCCTGTAGGTTTTATACACCAAGCTGGCAGCTGGTGTATAAAAATCTGGAGCCTTTGGCACTAAAGTCCCCGTCCTTATCCACCACTGCCAACATTTAAGATTTAACTATAATTTAAATTTAAACGTGGCACATGTGCAAGGTAAAATCTGTACGTGCAATAGCTGAAGCCGAAATGTAAGGATACATTCATTGCATTTTTTATTGAAGTGTATTGAAGCTGGTAACAAAGGGGAAATTACAAAGTCAATGGAATTCCCTGTCATTATTTTGTACAACGATGTAAAAAAAGGGAACCTACGACCTTCTGCTTGTTCGGCAGACGTGTAATACAAGCCTGATAGCAGGCATGGTTACCACTTAGCAATGGATCCAATGAGTTGCACTTTTGTGTTGCCTTCATGGGTGGGGAAACGTCCCAAAGACGTCTTTGCAATATGAAGGGACCGTACATTTGTGGTCTGTAGATCTCTCTGAAAATCCAAACTGACATTCTCTTTCTAAGACGTTACCCACCCCCCTTCTGTAACAGCCTTGCTCCTAGGGGTTCCCACTGCAGGCTGTAATCCAGGTAAAACTTCAAACCCTTTCACCTTAACTCGTGGCATGATCCTGTCGGACATGGATGGGGGCAACGATAATTGATTTCCTTTAAAATCCCCTTAAACTGTTTTTCGGTAATCCTCCTATGTGCCCCCCCCCCTAACCTCTCTGTATACTCGCCCGCACTCTGTTGTGCTTTGCGAATGTTGTGTTTGGCTTATGTGTTGCTCCTGACGTCTACCTTAACTCTGGCACAGAGGGGTGGTATCAGAAAGATGGTTTTCGACTTTTAGGGCTTATGCTGGTTGTCTCTGGTTGAGTCGTGCCTGCTGCAGTACATCCAGTTTGTCAGCGCCCGGAATATTCTATCTCTGCTCCATTTTTTTATTTTTTTTTTTTATGTCATCTCTGTCTACACAATCCCTCAAGAGTGAAAAATACAGACAAGCCAAACACCAAACTCAAGGGCTTTCATGACGTAAAAATATACTTCAAATCCGATTACAGTGGAGAAGAAGGAGCTTACTCTGTTGATACACCATTCCGTGATAGGGTGGTCATTGTGTCCCCAATGCTGGGCGACATGTGTGCCTGTCTCATTCACTGTGAGGCTGGCAATTCTACCAATCTACATAAAAAGAGAGCTTTGATACTAAATGCCAGAGAAGATGACGTGGCGGAGGACGCTGGGACCATTGAGTCATTCCTTTTCTTGGAAAAAAAAAACGTTTTTTTTTTTTTGTTTGTTTTTTTCGAATGGTGTAAAGAATTAATGCCTCTCAAAAACTTGTCTTTGTTTGTACCAAATCCGAGTCTTAGTCACCGTGTCTTCACAGTAGCACCGTGCGTCTTTGAGGAGGTTAAAATTAGTATACTTCATGAATATGGACAACATTTTGACGTAAGACATTTTCATATGAGCACTGCAAACACCAGTGGTTCTCAACCGATAGGTCCCGGCCTAAAAAAGTGGGTAGCGGACCCGTTCTGGATGGGTTTCAAAAAGCTGGTCAAAAATCAGCGAAGAAATGTGAATCTGCTGTTGAGCGTGTCTTTTACTTTAGAAAAATCTCTTATTTTGAAAGGTATACTTTAAAAAAAAAAATGTATGTGCTTGGTTTGAATTCTATAACTGTGTGTAACGACTTTTGACTACAAGAAAATGTGGGTCTGTCCCTGCAACCTGCACCGTCCCAACCCTTCTTGAACCTTCCTACAGGTAGCGACTCCCCTGGAAGGTGCCAATCACCTCAACAGGGATTCCGTGGTCTTTTTGTAAGTACGGGACAAAAATATGGGAGTTTACATATCACAGTATAATTTTAAAGTTCTGGCAATTTCCAAGAAGTTCTGCTGAAACAATATTATTCTTCGAAAATGTCATGAGCAGGCAGAATCTGTACAAATGTGAAGCTTATTGTTACAAGGGCGTTTGCATCCCCTTGTGTCCTGTTCCAGCTTTGTTCTTACAGCACATTGCAAAAGCATCTATTTATAAGCTGCTAGACGTAAGAATGGAAACAGTCAGATGACCATAATTTCACCTAGGAAACACATTGTCTAACAATGAATGCTAAGTTTAATGTATTCAACGAAGAGAAAAGAGCAGCAAATTAGAAGTAGATCAACCAGTGGAAAAGGAGCAGGACTAAGTGTGGAGAGTTTCTCGCGCAACCTTAAAACCCTGCGCCCAAAGGCTTTAAGCCTCGGAGCACAATTTGGATGACAGGAAAAAGCTGCAATTTCCTGCATGCAGGACAAAGACCTATGTTGTCCACACTTCTAGAACTAGAACTGGATGCGAGAAAATCCCCTCGGAGGTTTTTCTTTTTTAAAGGATACCACCACAGTTGGTGTGATGGGGTTTATCGCTCATGGTAAAACACTACATGTGACATAGCTGCCTGCTGAGATACACAGTCCCCATAAGACATGCACAGGAGGACATAAATGGACCCCCATTGTGTCTGTGCCGTAATTTCCCCGTCATTCATTTAACTTGGTGAGTGTATCGTCCGTGTGCTGGTATACATTCTGTATTTACAGCTCTCCAAGCACAGCCTCTCAGACAATTACAACATTGCTCCGCTAACACTGGTGAGTACGCTCAGAACGATGGTTGGTTACGGTAATGTAATTAAGCCGCGTGCGTGGAGTAAATGCTCTGCTGTGTTTAAATGTCAAGTGGTCAACAGAACACTACGGAGAAGCCCGAGACAAAAGGCTGGGTGTCTGCAACTTGTCAAAAGTTTTCGACGTGAAGGAGTTGATATTTGGGTTGCTTGGCTGAGATGCTCCAATGCTCTGCTGAAGCTTCGCAGGCTCCAGTTGATAATCATCTGCTTTGTGCAAGGAAGCAGAGGGGAGATGGAGCAGATGGCACTAGTTTTATTTTGCTGTGGATGCTTTCACTGAATGAGGGACGCTCCACTGAATGCCGAGCTCTGTGGGAGAAGAGAAGCAAATTGAGGCCCTCCCGCACAACTCTCTTCTTCGGGAGATGAGCTATTGTTGTGTGTGTGGGCTCCAATTCCAGAGTGATAGACGAGTCGTGCTCATTCATTACTGTGCCAAGCTCAGGGATGGACAAGCCACATGGGAATTCCATTACCTTACTTGCACATTCTTTCTCTCTCTCTCTCTGTCTCTCACTCTTCTCAGCCTTCCCGGCATCATCTCCATCCTGCTTCACTAACTCCCGACGACCACTGACAGGCTCATCTTGATGAGAAGTGATTTTGTTGTTCCAGCAAATTAGTAGAAAAAAAAAGAGGTGCAATCGAAAAACGATTTAGGATCAATGATTGAGCTGGTAGCACCTAAGTAACCCCACTTACTTGGGGGGTCTCGCCAGTAAATTCCGATTTAAAAATCTTTTTTGGTCGGCCCCTGTTGGCGAACGCTAGCACGTCTCATATGGACACTGTTCGTCTGGTATCTATGCCACTGAAGGCAAATTTGTTAAGACAAGTTCAATGCTAACCACCAAGGTTCATAAGTCCTTAATTTAAGAGCTGATATTTAAGGCGTTTTTACATTATATATATATAGTAGCCAAAATTCCTTAAATTCTTACATCAATTGCTATAGCATTGCCAAAACAAGAGTTCTTTTTTTTCCATGGCTGTATTTAAAAAAGACGCAAGTGGATTAATATTGCAAAATTATACCTCAGAGTCCATTTAAGAACTTTTGCCAGGAAATCTAGTTTAAATTCTACGCAGTTAGCCTTTACGAGCTCCCCTCTAAATTGTTTGAATGAAGTAATGCAACTGATAATTGGATGTTTATGTGGGAAAGTCAAAAGGCCTCAGCAAACAATGTCAAAAGTGAGCATGTGAGTGGGGCAAAAAGGTAGCACAAAATAAATGATGCCAAGCAAAGCAAATGGAAAAGCAAATACGGGTCGCAGCAAAAAAAAAAAAAAATAGAGACTTGTTAAGAGTTCCCACATGATGTGTAGTAATAATTCTGCTGAGATACAGGGCAAACCGTGTGCTTTCTCCGCATGCCTTTCCCACCTTCTTCTAATGTGTCACATGGGACACGGGTCTCGTGCCCTGTATGTACGCAATCAACGACGCAACTCTCTCGCTGAACCCTTTCGACTGTCATCCAGGCCCAACACATTAGAGGGATCTGTCAAAGACGCCTGTTTCATCGAGTTGTCCCTCTGAGATCGGTCGTTATCATCGGTTGTCTTCTGTGTAAGTGGAAGTAGACTGAGCTGAGCTTTAGATCCCCCTCCACACATGTAATCAAAGCAAAGGGGACTGAGGACATTTCGCTCCCCTGGATAAATCAATATTAGCGTCTAAATGGAATCTTTAGGAGAAAAAGAATCTAAAATATTGTATCACAATATTTTACACCACACTGATTTATATAATGAGACCATGCGAGGAGCAGGGCTGCCAGTCCCTGCCCTCGTGCCATCTTTCTGTGCTGGGTAGGGACACCAGCCCTGGCCAGCATAAATGGTTGAGTTGGATGTCAGATGCAGAGCCCCTGCCAAAAGGCTGCAGAATCCCCTGCTTGCGGAGATGAATTGAAACAAGCATGGATGAAAAAGGGATTTTACTATGATGGTGCGTATCATAAGCTGAAAAAGGGGCTTCAAATTGCTTTTGTTCTATTATATCAGTTAAAAAAAAAAAAAGAGTGTGAGATGATTTAATCTCAGGCATCTTTTTACCTTGTCATTTTGTCAACATTGATGTCAGGCAATTCTTGAAGGAATAATTTTATGGAGCCAGAATAGTCTCAAAAAAGAACACATGCGTTAGCATGGATCCGCAAGCGAATTCTGAGAAAAGCACACAAACAATCGCTTCACACATCGAAATACGTTTGTGAATTCTTCAAAATACGTTTGTGAGTTGTGGTATGTGCAGGCAAATTGTGCTTTTAATTTGTATTTTTGAGACTCGGCTCACGCGGACCAGATTCGCCGACATTTCCAGCCAATCACACGGCAGTGTCCCCACGAGGGTCCATGTGTGAGGTCACAATTGTGCCCGAGAACCAAGTTCACGGCCTACAAAAATGGCGTCTGGAAGCGAGCGTTGGAGTATAAGTACGTAAGTATGTATGGGTGCTATAGCATAATACTCGAACGCTCGCCATATTGCCGCTTCCAGACGCCATTTTTGGAGTGAGATGAGTGAGACTTCTGATTGGCTGGTGACAGACTGACGTAGCAAAATTACGTCCAGCAAATTAAATAAGACCAGTCTCGAAAAAACTAATTTACGTGATCGTAGTTTCACAAATTAAAAGCACAATGCGTGTACAACAATTCACAAACGTATTTTGAAGAATTCAGATACAGATTTTTTTTGTTTGTGAGTTCTTCTCAGAATACGCTCGCGAATCTGTGCTTATGTGTGCGTTTTTTGTTTTTTTTTTGTGACTATTCTTGCGCTATAATATTTTTTTATGTGTGTTGGTTCACGCAAAGCTTATGTTTGCGTTGGAAGTCCTTGTCTTGCGGAGCTAATCTGAGATCCATCACCAAGTCGGGGAAGATGGAGTGGCTCCGTCTGGGTTTATTGTTGTGCCCTTGATTTAGTAAAACAAAATAAGCACCGACATCACAAGAGAGGTTGAACACGAGGAAGACAGAAGACCGCACCGGAAGGTGGTGCGAGGAGGCAGTGAATGTTAAAGCAGGGATTGGGGAAATATTATGTAGATGACGGAGAAACAAGGAGAACCGAATGCAGAGAGAGAGAGAGAGAATACCGGCGCAGAGGCGGATGTTCAGCAGGCAGCCTGCACCAACACTATTGTCTGCCACCGTTTGCTTAGCTCAGCTCTTTCACTGCTCCTTTTTCAACACCATGTCATCAGTGCGTCGCCGTGTTCAGACTGGGGTTGACTGTACAGTAGGTGCTGCAGTAGGTGGCCACGCGATGAAAAGGTGGAGCCCTGAGAGATTTAACGCCGGGTTCCCTCACACATCCTCTATAGTCTATCATGTCAGCCTGCATCAGCGTTATGCCAGCCTGAATAATATGATTTCACTTATGATTATGTTGCACGTGTAACCTTATGCACTGCAGCACTCAGTTGGATTTGATTCAGGGGCATTTACAAGACCAGATATGACAAAGCAATATTGCTTTTCCCCAAGTGTAAAATAACATGAGGCGCCATAATACACCCTTGTCAGCACTTAGCCCTCCCCCAGCACTTTGAGGAGATATTCAGAAGCAGGTAGCTCTGAGGTGAGGAACCTGACTGACCACAGACCACACGCCCACTGTCGGCAGGGCTCGCACATCAAACTACTTCCTGTTCTTCACACGGTCTGTCCACATAGAGGAAAAGACGCCATGATCACGTGGGTCCGTCGCGTCGAAGATAGGTTATAATAAGGAGAGAGGCTTTGTGGGGCTTTAGACAAATCGTAGCCTTGAAGAAAATGGAAATACCGGATTTTCACGACTATAAGGCGCACATAAAAGTCTTGGATTTTCTTCAAAATGTGTTGCATTTTGAAGTCCAATGTGTGTTGTTGTTTTAAGGCGGACGTAGTAGAGGATGCCATGAGAACCTTAAAGGGGGAAGTGTGGGCGTGGTAGTATATAAAACCCGTGTCCTATAATCAGGTCTGCCTTATGTGCATGTTATATATATAATGGCACACAAAACTGAGGCAGCGCCTTTTAGTACTGTGCGCCCTATGGTCATGAAAATACGGTACTTGAAGTACCAAAGAAGTACAAGAACAAGACTTTCACTTAAGCACAATGCACACTGGTGATGACAGTGCAAAACCTTAAATAAATGCAATTCTAATGACATCTCTTTCCAAAGAACGTGGAGCAAAAATTGTTATAAAGCGTTATATAATGTTTTTTTTAAAGGATACATTTCGTATAGAACTAAAAACTGGATATTTCAATTACATTATACACATACAAGTGTAAGTATACAGCTCACTGCACAAAACAGCTCAGCAATAGGCAGTCTGGTCATTTAGTTCACGGTTCAATTTCACCTTAGCACAAAACTCCGCCATTTGTCTGGCTAACAACGCAATGTAAGTGCTTTGGATCTTAAAAAGTGAATTAATCTTCTTAGTCTATTGACTGGTAAAGGACCGAGGCAGTGACTCCACTTTGATATTGACTGGACCATCAGAGGAGAGAGAACGGCTGTTTGTGAAGCTTGAAAACTATAATATAATAAAATAAG
This sequence comes from Paraplagusia blochii, assembly GCA_016785265.1. Lineage (NCBI taxonomy): Eukaryota > Metazoa > Chordata > Actinopteri > Pleuronectiformes > Cynoglossidae > Paraplagusia > Paraplagusia blochii. The sequence goes on from JAFBJS010007182.1 coordinate 10,264, forward strand.
GAAAAAAAAAAGAGATTTATTCCACTGCCGATACTACGGTTGAGTTCATTACTCAATATCAACAAGCTGACTGTTGTTGTAGTACCTCAAAATGCAGTAATCATAGTGGTGTTCTGTTTAAGTTTTTTTTTTTTTTTTTACATATTTACTGTTGCGTTTGTATAGATTTTAATGAGACAACTCACATGGAACTGTGTCCTCTGACTTTGACATTTAAAACTGTTGGTGAGATTTTATTTCAGCGATCGCTGGGTGAAAGAAACCACAGTGGAGTCAAACAAATGTCCCAAAACATCCAAAAAGACAAATCTGACTAATCTGCAATAATATAAATGACTGTATTTATTTTACAGGTATTCAATAATTACGTTTTTATAAAGATTTTTTTTTTTTTTTAAGTAGAATTTCAATTGATACATTTTAAAGAAAAAAAAAAAAAGTTTTAATAATATTGTGACTTTTACAAATGACACAGATGAGTTATTGTAACAACCGAGAGACGTTGTCACCACATCCAACCTCGCTGCGCTGAAGGACATCCTTGACATTTGGGCAACTTTTTCTTTTTTTTTTAAACATAATTTTTCAACCAAATTCCTTTTTTTTTGCCTTGTATGAAAAAGATTACAGCAGAGTGAGTAGTACCATCATACTACCGTGCTACTCTAATACTGCTTTGTCGGCAATAAATACTGACGGAAGATAGAAAAACTGACACCATTCACAGACTGGGTCTCAGTGCGAAACTAACCTTGGTTCCTGTGCACCTACAAAGCCCGGAGGACAAAACAGGCTGTTGTCTGAAATCGGACAAATCATTTACGTTTACAACAGTACTATTAGCTACGCACTGCACCCCAGGCAGTACTGTGAGATGGAGACCTCATGTACTGTCTATCTGCTATCTGCAGTGTTGCCTCTGCTGATGTCACTGACCTGTCATTCCACCACACACTCGTGCATCTATACTGGTTGGGCGTTCTGCTAATTTACCTTGATTTACATTTTCATCTGGTATGCTGCATGCGTAGGTGGCGCGCTTGTGCTCTTCGAATACGCATTCTACCATTAGCTTTTTATGAAGGTGCCATGTTTGATGTGTGATGTGCAGCTAACGATGCACAGAAGTGTTTTATAAATACATAATGATGTTTACGGGGATACTACAGTAGAGGATTTCTCACTTTCTCGTCGTCTCAAGGTGTTTGGATGGATGTTTATTCACGCCTTAAGGATGGTACTACAGCTATTAGTGGAAAACATTCGCAAACCGCGTTACAATAAGGAAACCACAGCAACTCCTGACCAACATACTGACATACTAGTCCAGACCGAGGAGCCCTATGTGAACGGATGAAGGCTTGGCTCATCTGCAGTGCGCCGGTGTCTCACACACTGGCAGTACTCCAGTCCTCTACTCGCTTATTCATCCTTTTTTTTTTTTTTTTTTTTTTTTTTTTCAGCAAAGAAAACCTGACAAACAAACACTCAAAAACACACAAAACCCAAACAGAAAACACAAAATAACTCAAAAGAAACATATGATAGGGACCAGAAAAAAAAAAAAAAAAAAAAGTGTCAGTTCATATTTGTCCTCTCTATTTAGATCAGTGCAGCAACAACCAGGTGCTCACCAACAGGAAGTACGAGGAGGTGATTCCCAAAAGGTTGACTTACACGGACCTAGCTCGACATCTGAGATGAAATAACCAGCCTTGAGTGAATGATGCATACATTTGTGCCACAGGTTTGAAGAAATCCTGTGAAGATTTACCGAATAGGTGGCGCAGGATGCTGAGGAAGTAAATAAATAATCCTGCTTAATAATTCATTGAAATTCATGTTGCTTTGCCTTGAGCCTTGAGAGTATTTAAATGCAGCCTGCGAGGCCCCTGCTTCTGACTTCTGGTGGTGTTTGGTAAAGATTAGAGAAAATGTAAGGAAGCACAAGCACACCACATATCCACAAGTTCAAACAAAGCAGTCTTTTTTTTTTTTTTTAATTTCTTGTTTTTTTTTTTTTTTTTTTTTTTCAACATTTCATATATTGTTTGCTCTATGTCTCCTTAAAATTACAGACTCAATCTTGAGCGTGTGGAGAGAAGTTCACAAATTAGCTTCAAGCTGGTGCGTATACTCGCCCTAAGAGACAGCAGTGCAGACACAGGAAGGATTGCAAATTGGATTTAAAAGACTTTGCGAGTAGTTTAAAGTTTGGAAAAAAAAAAAAAAAAAAGAAATTGGAAGAGGGAGAAAGAAGTGGAAGAAGAGAGGAATGGGCTATTTTTAAACCAGAAAATAAAAATGATCCTGGGAGGCTGTGCAGTCGTGCATGTTTGCACATCCACTGAAGGTTTGCACTTTAAAAAACGTATTAATATCACTGTGGATTTGATAGTTGCCCCACGTGATGTTGTGGAGGTACAAAATGCTCACTGAAAAAAATAAAATGACTACTGATACTGAAAGAGTATTATTTTAAAGAAACAAAAAAAATTGAGCACATTTGCAAAGTAAAATATATATTTTAAAGTACACTGGTGGAAAGAAGTTTTTTGTTTTTTCAAATTAAATTATACACAATCTGACAATCAAGAAACAATGGTGTTGTTCTTTTTTGCTTGTTTCGAAAGCTGCATTCACAGACCCAACAAATGCCTTATTGTTCGCAAGAAAAACTAACAATTCTTGACAATTTCAAGGAAAGAAAACAAACTCCTTGTCATAGTGACAATGTGATCCACACTAATGCACTCAAAAAAAAAATATATAACCTCTGCATTTAACCCATCACAACACTGGGCAGCCCAGGCAACAGTGTGTCAGGATGGTGGCATCCACAGAACAGCTTGGATTCAAACCTGGGACCCTTCCACGTGACAGTCAGAATCCTTAACCACTTTGCCACCGCTGCCCCACCAGCAATACGTCAGCTATTCACCTTATCGGTGAATCATCAAAACCGAATAAAAAATAAATACTAGGGGTGTGACGATTCACTCACATAACGATCCGATTCATATCTCAATCCACAGGCTACGATCCGATTCAGAAACGATTCATAAAAAAATATTAAACGAGCGATCCAGTTCGATCCGATTGGGTTCAGTTCGATTCAAACTGATCCAAAACGATTAATTTGCACACCCCTAATATAAAAATATAGTGTATATTAGAGGTGTGCCAATTCAGTCACATAACGATCCGATTCATATCTCAATTCACAGGCTACGATCCGATTCCGGAACGATTCATAAAAAAAAAAAAAAAAAATATTAAACGATCGATCCAGTTTGATTTGATCGGTTCAGTTCAATCCAAAACGATTAATTTGCATACCCCTAAAAATACACTATGTGATCTTCAAAATAATACCTAATAGTTCCGCCATGAGCCATGTTAAAAATATATTTTCCACCACCGCAAATGATTGCCAGCAAATCTGTATTTTTTACACATTTCCTTCAGCTGAAGCCGAGGATAATCATGTTATACATAAATAATAATAGTAAAGCATTTGTATGGCACAAGTGTCAAAGGTTTTGCAGCAAACATATTTATAATCAGTTAATGTTTCCATCCGTCCTTCGTCCATTTATCACACCAAGCTGTCGTGATTGGACAAAGGGCTTTTGTGTTGCAATTCCAACCAAGGTGCAAAGTCAGACTTATCAAATAATAATATGGCATCAACACAATCAAACCAACCAATGGGTTTGAAGACCAAGCGACGCTCCGTGCTCCAATTATACCTTAGTGTCAAAATATATCTTTCGGCGAAAAAAAGAAAATTATATACATTTGGTCCCAAATAGCCGTACACTTTGCTTTCAGTAATGGCTCCAAAGTCGCCGTATTGATAGTATTAGACAAATGAAACTCTCAACACAGCTCACGTCCCACTGTACAGCAGATTCACTTTATCGATTCTCCCCATTGTAGAGCCTCCCATTGTTTTGTTGGTCAATGTTTGCTGTTATTCATTCTTGTCAACACACATAACTCCGGGGTTGCACATGCTTTGTTTCCTACAACTTCCTCACATTGTATCCAACACCCTGCAGGGGCCTGGAGCTGAAAACGATTGTTACGTAGTTTTCAACAACTCAACTAAAAACCCACAATGGTCTTTACAGGCCGTAAAGCTTGGGGAGAGAAAGAAAAATCAGTTAAATATAACTGGCAGGACCATCACGCTCTCTTTCTGTGCATAATGTGTGCTTTAAAAAAAAATCAGTGAATCTTATCTGATTGTAGGATAAGAGCTGTTTTTAATAAATGGCAGCGGCCCCGGCGGCCTCGGAGGGCAACGTATCTTTGCGCGATTAACGCTTAACTCCGGATTTTCAAACCATACTTTTGAGCTGTTCAAACCTGCCCTTTGTCGGCAGATTAGAGAGGACTAAAGCGTGTTAAGCCCGCCTCCCTTTAGGTACCCAAATGGGAAAGCCACGTGCTTCAGTAGAGATATTAAGTACGGTATGCAAATTCCCGCCGCACAACTATCTATCTACTTCCAGTGAACACATATGCGGCTATAAATGAGCCCCAATCCGAAAGGGCTGCCACGGAACATCTTTCAACTCCGCTGAGGGACCTTTGATGATGCATCGGTTTGCACAGCTATAAATTTGACACTGCATCAAAATATTTGCCTGCATGTAACAGCCATCATTCACTTTGCCACATCCCTGTGGTGGCTGTATTCATGATGACACGGTAATATGGCTGCATCTGTTTTCTCTTAAATTGCTGTTTATGGCACTAGAGCTGCTTCTATTCCCGGAGGCTACAGTTAGTTAGACTCACTGTTATTGTTTTAGTGCTGGGTTGTGGTTTGTGGTGCGGAGCGGAGCGCTAACACCACCGATTGCCCTCCCTTTTCTTTTGGTTCTCACTGCTATTATTTTTTTATCTGAAAACCTATGCAGGTCTACAGAGAGACGGGGAAACATGAGGGAAGGGGAAGGCACGCAGAGAGACGGAGCAGGAGAGGAAAACTGCGATTCTTTGTAAGCTGTGATCGATGTAACCAGCATGAGGGGAAAAGGGAGTTCTCCATTGATTCCATCCCATATTTCAATCAAAAACAGGGTTCTGCCGAGATCTTTCTCTTGGGCTTGTGCAAATTACAGGTCTTTACTAAATATGCCAATACAAGGGTATTTGTAAAGCCCATCTGAAGAAGACACCATTTTTTTTGGAGGGGGGGCTGTGGATGAAACCGGGACATGTTTGGCATTGTAATGATGTTTCATGTGGACTTCTGACTCCTTCCAGCCAACGGCTATAATCCTCTCACGGGTATTTTCAGTGCCGCTCTTCCCACATCACGTGCAAATATGTCAAGAAGTGAGCAAGCAGCACAAAAGGCACAATCAGATATAAAAATCAATCTTTTTTTTTTTTTTTTCAGGCAGTTTTTCTGTGCTGGTTTATCCTGTAGAGACTTATAGAGTAGAATGTAGTAAGATTACAATCTTTTTTTTTTTTTCCATCTGTTTTTTGCAGTGAAAGCTGCAATTAACTACATGTTAGCATTACCATGTTTGTCAGTGTTGCATGTTACACAGAGATTGAAATTCTGCATGTCAAACACGGCAAGTCAGCGTCAGAAATGCAACAACCTAATGATCTTTATCAAGCATGTAGTCAGTCATACACTTTCTGCAGTGCAGGAAATGCAACATACAAGTAGTGTGTGTCCAGTAACTCAACAAACTGTGAATATTTGCGTCAAAATTGCAGTCAAGTTTTTATTCAAAATTTATCTTTATTTTTGGTGTGTTTAGACAGCATACGTCTGAAATAGGTTTTAATGCTCTTATTGTGAAAATCAAATTTTGAAGACTTTTGGGAGAGTTCTTTTTGATGGGTAAAATTATGTAAAAGTAGCCAAGTTGCTGTTGTCCAAAAATGGACAGGAATCGTTGACGTCTGGAATCAAACTTTTTGGACTTTTGGAGTGAGATGAAACAATAATAGGGTTCATCTTACGTCCTACCCACCTTTTTTTTTTTTTTATTTTATTTTTTTTTTTTAGAACTCTACTCATCCTTTCGGGTTGCTGGCTGAGCCATGGGAGCAGTGTGTGGGCACCATGCTTAGGGCGCCTCAGTGATAACTTGGAAGTAGCGGGATTCGAACGTGGGGCCTTGTGGACCCGGACGCTACCTTAACCAGTAGGCCACAAACTACCCCATGAAAATGGGCAGCACCATCTTCTTCTTTTTTTTTATATATATTTATTAGCGGTAAAACTGTGTTTTGGGGGAGTGAAGGTTTGGCCTAAATTGGTTATAGATGGTCTATTAAAATGTCTTGGACAAAATGTGAACGCAAATAACATCGTTAACCAAAACATTCTCCAAAGCATTACTAGATTTCTGGGGATTTCTGTAGTTTTTTTTTTTTTTTTTTAGTTTCTTTTGTCGAAGGCAGTAAACAGACAGGCCACTGTCAATGCCTTCTCCCAATTCACTTGCAAATGAGTTCTGGCAGGACCCATCTCATCATTCCTAATTGGTTTCTGATTTGCAGGCAGCAGTCACTAAGTGTGAAATATGCAAAAAAAAAAAAAAAAAGTCCGTGGAGATTTGCCGACCCTCTTCTCAGCATCTGAGATCTTCATCTGTTTTTCAAATACAAACAAACTTTGGAAAAGAGCTGGATTTCAACTGTTGTTTCAGACAATAGTTCTCCAGTGACAATTTTCTTGTTTTAACTTTGGCTGAAATCCAAAGCAGTTGGTTGTTGAGAGTGTGTTGAAAATAAATGAATACAACCGTGACGGACGGAACAAAAGGCAACCTCTTGCCATTAAAAATGTTGCTACTTTAACGCAGTTTGTGGCTCATGCCTTAGATTTTTTTCCTCGGTTAAAAAAAAAAAAAAAAAAAAAAACCTTTCCCTTTAATTGTTAAGGTCAAATTTTTGGTAACCAACCAAGAAATTCTGCGTCACATTTGGCATCCCGTTTTTTTTTATTATTATCACAAAAACATTGATTTACAACGATGAACGTCTTTTTATTCCGTCCATTTGCATCTGAGAATCCCTGTGTATTGGAAACATCGTCCAGCTTTAACCAGACTGCAACCATCAACAAGCCTCTCGGTTGGTTGAACAAGATCACATGCCTTACTATGCCACCACTTGCAAACCATATGCCGGAGGAAGCTAGTTATGCATAGAATGCATCGCCATAAAAAGTGATTTATTTTGGACAAACGTTTTTTTGCAGTAACGTTTACTCCTTCTATTTTCTAAAGCATGGTATGATCATGTATTTTGCAAAGATCAGCCTTGCCATCTATAAAATCCAGCTGCTAGGGGGCACCAGCTAGTGTTTTTTTTTTCAGTGCCAGTCCCAAGCCCGGATAAATGGTGAGGGTTGCGCCAGGAAATGCATCCGGCATAAAACTTTGGCCAAATCAACGATGTGAGACAACAAAAAAGATTTCCCATACGAGATCAGTCTGGGCCCGGGTTGACATGGTAATTGGAGTTAGAGTTGACGATACAGAGGACAGGGTGAGATGGAAATTGTTGACACCCTATGGCAACCCCTGAGAAAAGGGGTAAACCGAAAGGAGAAGAAGAAGCCATGCTAGCTATAAGCATGGGTGCAGCCATCTTGCACAGTACATAGTTTTGCGGTTAATTCAAGGGGAAAAAAAAATAACAATCAACACTTTTTAAGTATTTTTTTTAACAATAACACTATTTCTTTGGCCTTGCAGCACACGTATGGTTGATATCACGCCAAATGTCAGAGTGGCAGCACTTCATTTGTTATTTAAAGCTCAGAATAGCAGCGGCTTGTAACCCTGTTGACAGCAGCTGGTACTGTTTTGTTCTCTTGCAAAACATAAGACATCGACAGTGTTTTTCTTTAAATAATATATAAGTGACAATTTTTTTTGATACATTTGATTCTTTTTAACGCAACAAACCAATGTCGTTGCAACTCGCTTTGCCTCTCCTCTATGTTCCCCTAGCTTACTACATAAACACTCTTCCTCCCTTAACCACCTCACTTGTTTACTAATGATCCAAGAGATTGGCAGCTGGATTACCGAGTAAGTTTGCGATCCCTTAATTTCTTTATTTAGGAAAATCACCCTGTGGATGGAGTATAGGTTGAACATTGATAATTAACTATGTTTATTAATTTAATAAGAATAAACAAGAGACAGGGGTAAAGGACAAGAGCATTTACGAGTCCTTACTGCACATAGATTGCGGGCTGCATAATCCAAAGGACAAAGAAAAGCATAAGCCCTTATCTGGAGGGAACAATATTGATTTTTAGAGCTTGTTTAACAAAAGCTTTTTGACAGCATGGTCTTTTAATCAAGATGATTGAATAATAAAAGTCCCACCACTTTATGAATAGCGTCCCACAGCAATACCGAGTGGCACCTCCAGATGCATTCGCTATAGTAGAAGCTGCGTCGAGGATCTATGTGTTGAGTCGGGCGAAACGTAAATCATGGTGAATGGCTTGTGTTTTTCATCTACTACAGTGCTGCCTACCAAGGATATGGGTGTTGAAGAACATGAGGGGTCAAGTGGCAGCGCAAGGTCAAACAGAGTGGCTGCAATTCATCAATAAAGTGAGTAGGTAGGTGTCACTTCATGACCGAACTCAGGAAAGAGGAGGGGGGGGGGGGCTGAAAAGGGCGGGGTAGACCAAAAGGGAACAGCTCAAAATCATATGACTGAAGAATAGAAGGTTCGTATGGTGGAGATATTATAATGTAGGCCGGGGGGGGGCAATAGGTAGATCGGGATCTACCGGTAGATCGCCATAGTTCTGGTAGATACTGATTAATGATAGACAACAACAACTAGCTTATTTTCTCGACTATCAACGCACAGAAAAATCTTAGATTTTCTTCAAATTTTGTGTGGCGCGCCTTACAGTGCAGTGCGCCCTGTGTGTGTTGTTGTAAGGCGGACGTAGTAGAGGACACCATGAGAACGTTAAAGGGGGAAGTGTGGGCGTGGGTTGTATAAAACACGCGCTCTATGATTAGGTTTCACCTTAAGTGTGCGTTAAATATAGTAATGGCACAATTAAAAAACTAGAGTTTAATTATGTTCAGAAGATGCTAATCACTGGGCTAAAGTAAGAATAATATAGGTATTGTGTCACACATTATAACATATGTTATATGTTGATATAAAGAGTAATATATCCAGTTTTTATAGGTAAATATATAAAGGGTATATAGTAAAGGGTATATAGTAAGAGTATATATCTTATTTAGGTAGATAATTTCAGCCTGGTCATTTGAAAAGTAGCTCACAAAACAAAAAAAAAGTGTACAAACATTAGAAAACTGAATTACTCAAAGGAACCAAATGCGAAACATAATCTAATCTCTCTAGAACAGGCATGGACAAACTAAGGCGCGGGGTGCCAGATGCAGTCCGTTAGGCATTGCAGTCCCGGCCTGCTAAACCTATTAGCCAAACTAAAGAATCGGTTTGAATTGCAGTTCCTGTTTCCTGCAATGCCCTTTTTTTAGAGGGCATTTTTTTATAGATAGCATTAAGAAGGTTATTATTTCAGCAGGTTAGCCTTTGTTGCAAGTCTTTCACATGTCGTTTGTTTTAGATCACATGAAGGCTCTATCTTTCAGCTTCTAATGTTGCCCCCGTGTCCTAGTTAAGTTTAGAAACAACCGTGGCCGGCAAGTCCAAAAAGATTTGTCCGTGTCTGCCCGAGAATAAAGACTTAACAAGGCTTTTTGATTCATTCAACTGAGATGGTGACATTTCTACAAGGCACGGACCCTCATAAAGTCTTGCCTATGGTGCTGGGAAATGGCATTGAAATGGAAAAGAAAGTTCATAATTGAGTATCTTTAGTGAGTGTACAAACTACCCGCCCCACCTATTGTACACCATACAGTCCCTTTAGAATTTTCCACACAACAATCAATCGTGCTAACTCCACGCAACAGAATACAACCCCGGCATAAAATATCGCTCTTCCAAAGAATTCGAGATAGGATCCGTATTTTATAGACGGAGATAACTCATATTTAAAGACTTCCTTATTGGTCCAAAGTGGGCAATAAATGACAAGCAAGTTCCCTCAGCTTATCCCGAGTCCAAAAATCCAATGGTACATTCAAGGATAGAGCTGGTGCCAAGATATCAAGGTACACAAAAATGCAATATATGACTTTGTTATGAAGATATATTCATGTACATAAATATACGTAAAGGAGCTGATAAGATACCGATGCAACATAATCTGAAAAAAGAAACCAGAATGGCATTCTGTTTGTTGCAATGATAACTTTTCACCTGTTTTTAATTAAAAATATTTTCTACTTAATTAACAGTCACAGTCGTACGTTGCCTCTCATTCATCTGTGGCATGAACCTCAGCAGTGTCGATATAATACGAAAACAAGTTGGACATTAGGTAAGTGCAAAATCCTTAAGAAAGAATCAATGTTTTAATACTAAAGACCTTATTTGTATTCAGATGCATAGAACATCCTGGGAGCCTGGGTAAGCGGCAACACCTTTGTAATGAACTGGAAAAAAAATTCCGGGTTACACTTGCAGCTGAAAAGGTGAAACAAAGGTCTCCTGGAGGGTAACATCATTTCTACGCTGCACTGGAAAAGAAAAGTGAATGGAGTCTTAATCGAGGCCAGGGATCTTTCAAGTACACTAGGATGCAAAGCACCAACGCACATTGATTGGGCGCGAGGCGGATCAATTAAAAGAAGGTTTCTTTTTCGATAACAAATGCAAATAGAATTCACATACATTCAAGGTCACTCTTGGTAGATGTTTTAGTCGGCTCCTTGTGTACATATTTATGTGTATATCATTCTGAGGGGCAAACCTCGCCCGCGTTCGACTACGATAAAATCTGGAGAAAGCGCAGGGGGAAAAAAAAAAAAAAGAAAAAAATCGCAGCTACTTACGTATGAGTTGGTTTACTTCTTTATTTTTGCTTTTGGCCTGTCCCTTTTTTCAGGGGTTGCCATAGTGAGCCAACAAATTCTATTCCACCATGTCCTCTGGATCTTCAACTCTGATTCCAACTACGTCCATGTCTTCCCTCACTGCATCCATATACTATATCTCATACCTGGTTGCTTCATCTCTAGGTCCACTATATCCACTGTCCCTCATCTGAACATGTCCAAACCATCTCAATCTTCCTTCTCTAGCTTTTTCTGTTTTGTCCGTGCGAGTTGGTTTACTCCTTGGTTTTATTTTGGATTCTTGAAATTATGTTATGAAGTACATCTCCTTTTTTTTCCTGGCTTGACAGTTTTGCTTTTTTTCAAGGATTTCAATTCGACCAACATCTCGAGACGTTTTTTTTTTTTTTTCGCATTTTCATAATAATCTTTTATTAAAGTCAAAGCCACTGGCTTTCAAAGTTCTTTTCAAGGACTCATAATATGGTCGACACAATTTAAAGGTCAGAAAACAAGAGCCTGATAAGTCCAACTCTAATGGTGAGCTCACTGCAGAAATATCTTCTGGAGATAATACGTTGTATGTGTCTTTGAGGTTTTTTTTTCCTACTGCGGCTTTTTACCGTTTAAATCTAAGGAGGTCAAGATGAACAATTTGTGTCCTCCACTTGGCTCTAGAGGAGGAAGCAATAAAACCATCTGTGCTATTGAAACTCCATAGTGGTGTATCCTTGATTCAGTGACCATCCACCAGAGTAAAGCTAATACCGGTTCACACCGAGTGGAGATCAGTAAAGATCAGTTCACCAGAACTAATAAAATTCACATAGAAGCCCAGACAAGAGGCAGTGGTATTTCTGCTGACGGCTGGTTTTCCATCTATCAAAACCTTTTTTTTTTTTTTTTTTTTTTTCTACTACCTCCACTGAGGAAATGACTAGAAAACAGGATGAAAGGCATTGTGCTGTGGCATGTACTATATCTTGGGTGGCTTGCTTGATGGAACTAGCTCACTGTGTGTGTCATGTTGTTCAGAGTTTGAGCGATACGATAGTGGGGCTTGGTTTGGTAAGAAGGCAGGCGAGATAAAGAAAAACGATGTGGCTCATCTTCCCTACCTGTATTCTATCAGCTCACCACAGACTGCAGATCCTGGCTGCAGAGATGAAAGACCCACAGCGCAGGGACAAGAGAGAGATGTTCATAAGTCAGAGTAAAAATGGCATCGCTCTTATTAATTGCCTGGAAAGAAATCCTTCCCTCCTTCTAGTTTCTCAGCTCTGTAGGTATAAATGAAAAACGCTGTCACTTTGGGGAGTAGGAAGGAGTCAGAAGTTCTCCACAGCAAAAAAAAAGAAAGGAACAGGAGTTGGCAGTTTCAGCGTAGACGGCACGTTGCCAAGCTTCCTCTGCTTCTCTGCAGTCTAATGGAGTCCAGTTTCAAGTGTACGCTTTTTGCAGACAAAATTAAACATAAGGGAAATTGATACTGAAAACCTATAGCAGATGAAACCGCAATCTGCACTAAAATAATATCGTAGGGTTTCGCGTGTCTCTTCCTGATCAGCATAGAATGAATACGATAGAACGTCTCTATTACAGCATGTACTTTTGAAATACCACGGGCAGCAAAACAATGATTTCCACTTACATCCTAGATTTTAATGTAAATAAATGCACTATGCAATACATTAACTTGCTTCTCCGATGTAAAACATGCAATAAAATAAAACCCACATTCTTTAGTCCATAGTAATAGGTGTGTGTGATGCAGTTCCTGGAGCAACATGAGGTCTTACACAGCTATGTGATTTTTTTTTTTTTTTTTTTTTTTCTTCTTGGGGCTTATTTTTTTTTTTTTTTTTTGGGCTTATCTGCCCACAGAGGAATTCTGCAAAGACCAGAACTCACAGAGTGGCTGCCTTCCTCTTGTCTCTCTGCCACAGCCTCCACTTCCAAAATTGTCTAAGCTTTAGAAAAAAAAAAAAAAAATGCATCTCAAAAAAAAAAAAAAACATGAATGATGTATTTAGCACAACTTGGTGGCAATGCAGGGATTTGTCAACCTGTTAATCCTCTGCCAATACAGCCTGAATAGAAAGCACCAAATGATGAAAAGTGGCACCAAATTAAGCAATACTCCTAGTTACAGTGTATACGTTAGTATATCTATAGAGTAACACGAAGCCAAATAATGCTTCTCCGCCTAGACTTTAAAAGCACTACAATAGTATGGACCTTGAAGTTGTCCTATGCAGCAGTTGTGAAAAAAAAAAAAAAAAAATACACAGCTCATTCAGTTGGCAATGCTTCTCATGAATATAACATTGAACCTTTGGGTATTTCCTTTACTGCCTACACATGGTTAAACTGTGCAACCAGGGAGAAAAAAAAAAAAAAAAAAAAAGCTTCCTCCAAGAGTTCATCATTAAAGAAACATCGGCACAAACTATGTTCAGTGGCAGGAAATACAAGTAACAGTGCACCTGCTGGGCAACATCCTCTCAGCACTTTCCCAAGGGGGACAAGAACCAGGTTCCAAAGTGGACCAGCAAACTTCTAGCCAGCTGAGCAGCATCACAGATCATCCATTGTGTTTGTTGGGGTCCATTCATTCCCTCGGACAGTTTGAGGCTATACATACAAACATACCATGGGGTAAGTGTTAAAGAAGTCCTCCCGCTTTGTCGCCCCCCCCTTGTTTAGAAAGCAGACCTTCAGCGGGTCTAAGCCATGTGCATTAATCACGGCGTGATGATTTGAGCCACTGCAGCAGATATCAGTTTGAACCGCGCGAGAGAGAGAGTGGCTTTCACATTGATTTTCACGCAGAAACAGACACAATGTGAGAGACAGGCTGAGAGCAAATGTAATACGAGATCAAAATATGAGCTGATGAAGCATCACATCAGTGCAAATTGAACTTTACTCAAACCATTAGTGAGAGTGAGGTTTTAGCAGCCATGCATGGGGACATGTTGCCAAATCCCCCAGAGGGGTAAGTGTACATAAAACACACACACACACACACGTATAAACTGCAGCAGGGGAGGAAGCAATCCGCACAATGCTCCCTGTCTAGACACAGCACACTCTGTTGACATTATTTGGTGTGGTAAGGACACCTCAGCCCATTTTCTAACTCGCAAAGCCCCCCGATCCCTGAGCCCCTACAGGCAAACTCTCTCCCGACTGACCAGCTGTACTGTCCTTGTCAGCCTCCACAATAACAAAATAACCTCCGGAATAATTCACTTGTTCAGTTTTGTTCTGTTTTTTGTTTTTTTTTTTTTTTACCTCACACCCAGAAGGAGCCTCATGAAGCCGTGACAATGAAAACACCATTTCCTCCCGGCCAATAGAATTGCATGTGGCAACAGACTAATATTTGACTATAAAAGCGCAGCGTCAGGGGAGAGCCATGATTGTTTAACACTACCGCTGAGCCATTGGCTGCATGTGCGAAAAGGTAAAAGTAGACAAAGGGGAGAAAATATGGAGGGAAAAAAGCAGAGAACAGTAGTAAAAAAAAAAAAAAAAAAAAAAAAATGTGTGAAATTGAAAACCTGCAAATGTCACCGCGTCTTAAAAAGTAACACTTAGCACCTTGAGAAGTTTAAACCTTTAGATGTAGTACAGTCTGTTTAACATTTAAACAGCGGAACGGTAAGGTTGTTCCTTTTTTTTTAGTTATTTATCTATTTTAATCCGTCAAGTAGCAACTTTGAGATATGAATAAGACAGATTTTTTTTTTTTTTTTTTTCATTAAGGTAAAACTTCAATGGAAAGTAAAGAATTCTCTGAAGATACAACTAAAGTAATACTCTGCATGTCAGGAGATGAACCTCATATGCTGTCTGCCATGAGAATAAAGGAAGTCTATAAAAGCAAAATTCAATTTATCTTTGAAGACAGGTGGGGAATGAAAAAAAAAAAAAAAAAAGTAAGGTTTTCAGCTGTAAATATATAAGAACGAGAAACATCTACCACAACTTGATTCATTTTCTTATACCTGATTATTTTTCTTTTCCAGAACCTTTTTTTTTTGCTATAAACTAAACACATTCACCACAAAAACACATTGCCCGCTGTTTCTAAAATCTGCTTCGTATAATATGCTCAAGATGAGCTACTTATGTTGCACGGCCACAACCAGTGTCCTTTCTCATCTGCTTAAGGTGTGATGGAGAGCCTCACGCAGCCTCGCAGTAATATAAGCCACACGGCCAAGCTCACATCCACTTACTCAATCATTGCAGGGGGCGGGGGGGGTAATTCCGAAAATAGAAAGAGAAAATAATCACCAGTCAATAAAGCCAAAGGCTTACCTTTGAGAATGCTCTGGCCGTGCAGTAGGTCCCTGGAGACGATCATTGTGTAGAAGTTCTGGGAGAAGCCTGGTCTGCACGGGGCTTTGAGAGGCTGGCCTGCCTTATTCCCCTGAGGAATAAACACAAGACAGCCTGTTAAGCATCGGCAAATTGACTTGTGGCCACGGGGTTACAAGCTGATCTCACAGCCCTTTCAGACTGATATGGAAACTCACAATGGCCCTGGCCCTACAGTGACTGATTTGTTTCCCTGTGCACAGCAATGCACAGTTGAACAACTCGCAATGTGGAAGTCCACACTTGAGACAGTGGTGGATGAAACAGTTTATAGCACTGCAGTCAAACATGGGTGGATAGGGGGCCTGGGGGGGTCCCCACAGGGGACGGCATGATTGTGGTAAAGGTAAAATCCAATGGTAAGTTGAATTTTCTGAACTAACACTGTTGAAACTTACACCAGGTCCACTCCAGGAGATCAGCTCTGTTATCCACAGACTGCAGCTGCAACGCTCTGCTCTATTTCCTAATGCATTTTTATTGCATTGCATGCATTTTGCTGAGTAACCCAGACAAGTGATCATTGTGCACATTAGCTCGCCACTCCGCTGCTGTCTGCACATCATATTTTATTTTATTTATTTTTTTTTTTTCTGATAAATAAAGCAGATTTTAAATCATTGTTTTGCCAAGTTTGCAAAGATACTAAATGCAGAAGACTGGGGTAATCTCCGCCCAAAATGTTTAGGGACCGTCAATTAAGGGACAAAATGAAAAAAAAAAAAAAGAACAGTGCGTAAACGTGCGTAAAGAAGTTGTCCACAGCCAACCGAGCGAGGAGCACCACTGCAAAACCACTGTCCTCTGCATTGAGGCACTGCAGCTTCCTCTGTGGAGAGGATGGGGATGCTGATGGAGGCAGGTAACTCAGACTTTGTCTGCCGAGTCGTGGCAAGAGAGCGGTCTCCTCCACCAGAAAAAAAAAAAAAAAAAAAAGGTTTGTAAAAAAAAAAAAGGTTTGTGT
>JAFBJS010007182.1:26819-39128 GCA_016785265.1 Paraplagusia blochii
TGTATAAGAGACAGGTTTAGGGACCGTCAATTAAGGGACAAAATGGAGAAAAAAAAAAAAAAAAAAAAAAAAAGAACAGTGCGTAAACGTGCGTAAAGAAGTTGTCCACAGCCAACCGAGCGAGGAGCACCACTGCAAAACCACTGTCCTCTGCATTGAGGCACTGCAGCTTCCTCTGTGGAGAGGATGGGGATGCCGATGGAGGCAGGTAACTCAGACTTTGTCTGCTGAGTCGTGGCAAGAGAGCGGTCTCCTCCACCAGAAAAAAAAAAAAAAAAAGGTTTGTGTCTTCAGCTCAATACTCGCTTCACATCGCCGCCTCCAAACGCAGCACTGCGGGGGAGAAAGTGCGCCCTTTCGCGGGGACGACTCACGCCGCGCGCCGCAAACCCCCTAAGTAAGCAGTACAGCAGTGCAGCACTACCAGAAAAGACACGAGACATAAACTCATCTTACCGACGATGCTGACACAAGTAGGGTGAACGACAGGATGATCCAGCCCGAGCTCATCTTGGCATCAAGGAGGTAAAAAAAATAATAACCGTGAAGGAATTAGTCTTCTTTAGCCAAAAAAAAAAAGACGTCTCGGTAATTCCCGAATCCGCGTTTGTGTAACTCGGATGCAGAGTCAGAGACAGACACTACTTGTCTGAGGGAAAAGTGCCGCTGAGCCAGAGATGCTGCGTTCGGATCAGAGGAAACCAGTTCCCATTGGATAGTAGCGTCACTACAGCCCCGCCTACTGCACCGATGTGTGTGCGTATGTGTGTCTGTGCAGACCAGGTTCAAGCCTGTTCTTCATCATGCTTTCAGAGGACGAGGGAATATGAAGTACAATCAGCTGCAAGATTTTTTTTTATGGACATCATTCCATACTTATATATGAAAAAAAACAAAAAAAAAACAATGTGATTTGTCCTTTCCATCCGCAGGAAGACTCACAATATGGTGCAGTGTGATTTGGGTGGCATTGGTGGAGACTGGTGCTCATAAAACCTCACCCGAGATTGAAAATTAATGAATTGTCCTTTCCTATGATCGTGTTTAGCAATTGTTAAAATGACAGTTCCACGCTATCACCATCGGAGACCGTTGTGAACTGACCGAGAGTTGACCTGTATGCCCTGAAGACGGGACGCCACATGGTGCTTTGGCTGAAAAGACACAGCTGGTAATACCGTAGGCAGCAGTGGTGGCCTTGCGGTTTAAGGAAGCAGACCTGGGTCCCAAGCCCTCGGGTTTGAATCCACCAGCTGCCACATTGCTCTTAGCATAGCATCGTCCAGACCCATATAAACCCCCAGTGGACTCACTATCCACAGTAAGGCTCATAGTATCCAAAAAAAAGGGTTTAGTTGTAAGCAATTGGACTTCTTCTCGGAGTTGAAGCTCCAAGGCCACCACTACTGTCCATCACAGTGGCATTTAGGTGATGTCTGCTGCCCCATGGGACCCAGCAGTTGACAAGCAGATGAATAAACGAGATGATTGAACATTTAATCCTTCTCAAAAAAAAAAAAAACAACTAAGTTTTGATTTCCCCACATTTTATGTCTGTATTGTGAGCGTGAACTGGCTTTTGGTACCGTTTCCACGAAGCCTCGATCTAAAACGAGACCCAATAATCTCCATCCCATAAACGTGCCAAAAACGACTGATGAGATTTGGACCGACCAAAAACCAGGATCCTGTGACACTTTCCAAAAGCGGAAGGACAGACTGCTGATGGTTAGGAAGACGACTGATTGATAAACATCAGGCGAAGGCTGTAGCCTGAGATCTGGAAATCCCAAGCGACAGCAACATCAAGAAAAGAAAAAAAAAAAAAAAAAAAAACACAAAGACTTGAAAACAAAACAGCAAGAGTTCGGACAGGAGGCTACAAACGCATCAGTGTAAGGGGCGACAGAAGCATCGGCACAGGGCTGAGGTCCTCACCTGCTCAGCGGGAGGACGCCTCAGGGACGGCAGGTGCGCAATAATAAGACCAGTGTAAGGAGGTTCAATAATTGAACAAAGTTTATATTAAATTTTCTGTACTGTAAATATGAAATTTATCTACTATTAAATGACTTTGACCTGGACCATTCCTCAGCTCAGTATAAGAGACAGCTGCATAACATCGTAACCTTGTTAACATAAAGAAAACAAAAAAAAGAAATATAGTTCAACTTACAAGGATGTGCAATTACACTTTATTGTAGTACGGCGGAAAAAAAAGCATGTTCCCCAGGGGGGCCCGCCCCACACTTTGAAAACCTCTGGTGTAGTACATTCTTTCCAAGCAATGATTATTCAACACAGGCAGTGGACAAACATGCCAATGTGTAAAGTTGCCCCATACTCTCACCCAAATTTTTGATCCGGAGAAAATCAAGGAGATCAGCAGAACATTTCCTTTCAAAATCAGCCATGCCATACATTACAGTCAATTCTGTTTTCAGTTCATGAAAATCAAACAAGATGACATTGTCAGGGAGAGCTTATCCAATCACAGAACACGTACGTGTTGCCTTTTACGTAGGGCCACTTAGAAAGCTCTGAAGTCGCAATCTTGGGAGATTTCATGGAACCTAATAACATTAGCTAGTAGAAATATGATTAGATAATACGTTTTATCCAACTTTTTAGATGTTAAAATTATTTTCATATTAATAAAAATTAAATAATGATAAAATTTAAAAAATATATATATTTATATATTTTCTGGGTATGTTTAGGCCAACAGAGAAGGCTTTGCTGGCCCTCACAGCCCACCACTGCATTCTGTAGTATAGAACAGTAGTCCCCAACCACTGGGTCGGGGACTGGTACCGCTCCGTGAGTGAATTAGTGCCAGGGCCGCAAAGAAATAATGTTTCCTTTGGCCCCAACTGGCTATCACTTACATTTGGTCCATACCCATATCATCAAAAGAACTGACCAATAGAATGGCTTGGATTCCATCATCAATAATGCAACTATATTTGATCAGGAAATATTTTCTGAAGACAACAACAAAGAACTCAAAATGACGCAGAGTCATTGATACAAGATTCTGGTCTGGTAGGTCTGGTAGGAGAAATTTATAGGCTGGGTGCACTTGTACAGTTAATTCGGGGTAGCAAGATTTTATAGGTAGGAAAATATTTCAGAACACTGGAAATTTACTTTTAATAAGGTGTATTTATCTGCCACAACTTCACTACTGGTCTATGAAAATAGTACAGCAGTGGCGTATGGTATGTTACTTTGCAGTGCAGAATGCTACGTCACGTTGCAGTGCAATACCATATGTTACAATGCAGTATGGTATGTTACGTTACCTTACAGTGTTGTATGTTACATTATGCTGCAGTGCAGTAACCTAACTAGTGTTAGTGTGCTAACAAGTTAACTCATCACTCCCAAACCAGTGTTGATAAGGTCAGGTGGAAGTGAATGTAAAAACCTCTGGTCTCCTGGTGAGACCCTGAGAGTCCCCTCTTACTGGGACACTGCTGTCCTGTCAGCCCTGCGGAGTGGGAGTGGACCCTTCCGTGCCAAGTTCACAGAGCCGCGTCACAGGCTATTTGTCACGATGTGTGTGTTGAGTGTGTGTGTTTCGGTGGAGGAGGGTAAGTGGGGAGGTGGTCGCATGTTCAACCCTGCCAGGGTCCTTGAGTCTTTTTGATTGTCCCATTTTAAAAGATGCCAATTCAGTCACACACTGCTCCTGGTCTAATATGATAAAGAGACACACATGGTCTTTAGTGTTTGGCTCTGACAGAACGTGGAGAAAAATCACATTCAGATGTTTCCCAGTCAGGTTAGATCAATCATAAATAATTTTATTTAAATCAGATTAAGAGTGGGTTATTTTTAGCATTTCTTATTGATT
The DNA here is from genome assembly GCA_016785265.1 of Paraplagusia blochii. Classification (NCBI taxonomy): domain Eukaryota; kingdom Metazoa; phylum Chordata; class Actinopteri; order Pleuronectiformes; family Cynoglossidae; genus Paraplagusia; species Paraplagusia blochii. Next base: position 30,679 of record JAFBJS010007182.1, read on the forward strand.
TGGACAGAGATGAACTTTGAATAAAAAAAAAACTGTATTGAGAAAGACAGACAACAGAGCTGAGATGTTCTGAGAAGATCATTAAGAGAAACTATACCTGGGATATGATGCAATTAAAAGTTGTGCTTGCACTGTCAAACTCAAGGCCCGGCAGCCACATGTGGTCCGCCAAGTCTACCTGAAGGGCCCACAGGAGCTTATAAACATCATAAAGCTCCATGCAGTTTCTAAACATATTTATTACTCTACAAAACAATATTATTTATTCATCTTCTTCTACTTGTCCGTTGCTGGGACACAGGGGCAGCTTGCACCACCCAAATCACTTTGCCCCAATTTTGTGAGCCTTTCTGTGGCTGGTGAGCCCACAAGACGTTATGTGGGTTGGGACGGTGCTTTGCTCAGTCATCTCAGTGGCAATCTGGCAGCTGGTGGAATCGAACCTGAAGCCTTGCCCAAGTCCGCTTCCTTAACCACTAGGCCATCACTGCCGACCCACAATATTTATAACTTATATAAATAATAATCCTCCCTGTCCTCCAGCTTGAATAAAATTGTGGATCATTGAACCGTTTTCTGTTATTTCTGTTCCAGTCATAAACATATGTCGTTTATTTCAATTAATCATGATTATTCATTATTGATCACAAGCTGGAACTATTCAAATTAAAAATGTTCAATTGTTTTGACAGTCCAAGTTTGAATTAAGTCTGAACTTGATTCCAAGGCACAATTGAGTCAAGAAAATCAGGGTAAAGTCTGCAGAGTTTCATCAAGTGTTTGTTTGAGTTTAAGAAATAAGCGTCCAGAGTTTTCACTTTGCTGGACTCCACCACCGAGGCAGGAGACATTCTCTGTCTGATCACTTGCAGGCAAAGAAAAAACAGGTGGAGATGTTGACCTTCTTCATACAAATGACAGTATGTCATGTAGACGGAGAGAGAAAAACAAAGTTTAGCATCAACTTGGGCCGTGTTCCTCAAACCTTTTCCTAACAATTAGTATTCTTCTTTAAGCCCCCTTTGCTCCTCTTGGGTGCAGAGTCCATTGACGAACAATCTCCATTTTACCCTGTTGGAGAGTCTGTTCAAGCTCTTCCCAGTTCAGCCTATCGTCCAACATTCCTACCTCGATGCATCTTCTCCAGCTGGCCTGCAGGTTCTATCTCAAGGCTTGACGCCCAGTTTTCTGAGGGTGTGACCAATCTAGTAGGTCTTCCTTGCCTCTTTTTGTCATCATAATAGCCACCCCCTCGGTATGGCTAGCTGCTTCTTCCTCATGTCCAGAATAAAAAGGTGGTGGCGTTCCATTTCTTCGGCGAAAGTAGCAACCTTGCCAGCCTGGTACATGGTTCTGATGTTCCATGTACCTCACAATGATGGGTTTCCTTGGCATCAGAAGGTGTTTCAGCCGACAAGCTCCCTTTCAGGTTTGGCTTGTAGGCGTCATAGTACTCATTTCTGGTGCACCTTCTTCGTCCAAATGAGTTTGGTTATTCTTTGTCAACGTTTTTATCACTAGCATGTGTTTTACAAGGTTGGGTAATTAACCCAATGCCCAAACCCCCAACCTGCAGGACCAGCTGTTGCTTTTCATCTGGCCTCAATTAGTGCAATTAGTATTACTCAAGTTTTAAACAACGAAATACAGTAACAGAAGCCGCAAAAGTTAACAGGATGTGAGATGATCACAAAAAAGATCTCTTGCAACCCACCCAAGAATCACGACCCAGTCTTTGGAAAAACAATGCACCGGGAAGAACTGAAGATGTGTCTGTGGCCACGGCTCAAGAACCCAGTTCTTCAAACTTTCATTTCTCTGTGAATAGCAGCTAATGTGTTGCTGTTGTTCTACAGTTTACCATCTCATATTATAGTTGTCTATGTGATTTGGCAGCGCTGAAGTGGCCGTGGCCCTGGGGATCAATACTGGCCCGGTATGAGTCAACAGGAGACACACATTTGGAGTTCTGCTTCCTCCCAGAGAGGAAATGTTCAGTCCATAAATATTTGGAGTTTGCTAATTGAAAGGATCTGTGCTGCTTCAATTCTGGGGGGTTCTTTAAACACTGCCCTCATATGGATTCTGTGTACAGTTCTATGTACCTTTGTTCATTAGTGCCAAGTGAAATGAGCTGGATCTGTGGTAAACAAAGAGACAAACACACACTTTCTTGTTTTCCTGCAGTCGGAGAGACCGTGAGTTGAGATGTTGCCCCCAACTCAACTCTTCTGGCTTTATCTCTGTCCTTACATCTGAATCTGGAGACGTGAAGAAAATGTTTGCATGACTCTGGGATACATAGGATGTAGGATCGATCAGATCGATTAAACCATCCACCTTCCTCTTTCATTGGCCGGTGTGCACCACGCCATCGTGTGTCTGTGTAGTTAAATGTTAGCAAATGGGAGCTGCCCGCAGGGAGATGAGCAGATTGCTGTGAAACTCCATTGGAAAACATGTTTGCATGTCACTGTGTTTGCATTCCTGGTTAAAGAATCATGATCGTTGGTGTTTTGATACTGTAGCGCACACGGTCGTGTCTGCTGTGTTTCAGCCCGTGGACACAACAGAAGGTCCTCAAAGTGAGGACATGGATCCTACAGAACACTGGAGCAGTAAAACCATTCACCAAACATTGTTGAAATGACTACTGGGCATACTGCTAGTACTTATCTAGTTCTTTCTCTCTCTCTTTCATATTTTTAACCAATACCCAGTCATTTTTTGGGGTTTTTCGTGTAATGACAAAACGATTAAGCATAGTCCAATAGTTAAGGCTTAAAAGATTTAAAAGTTGACTGCTGAAAACCTGGTTTTTATTAATAAGCAGTGTCTTATGAAGATTTCTGCTCATGTTGCAGGGCTTATGTCATCATATTTTTAGCATTAATGTAAAAAAAACATCTGAAGGTCTAAAATGAATATCTGTACTCACAAAGTAGAGTAATTAGAAGATTATGTTGGAATAATTTGTTTTTATTTTTTATTGGCGGGGCTGTTGGTGGCCTAATAGTTAAGGAACCGGACTTCGGTGCGCAAGGTCCTGGGTTCAAATCCCCCTAATGCCAAGGTACCACTGAGGTCCACTGAGCATGGCACCGTCCCCACTCAAAGCTGAAAAACAGGTGTGGGCAATGAATAATGAAGAGTTCTAATAAAATACTTTTAGCTTATCATTTTATTTCTTAGTTGATGAACTGAAATTAATAGCTCATGAAGAAATTGTTCTCAAAGTATAGGAAAAAATACAAAAAGGGTTTAGTTGTAAGCAACTGGACTTCTTCTTGAACTTGAAAGATGTTCTGACGAAGTTCCTCAGTTGAAGAATGAAATGAAACGTCCTTTAACTCCAAGAGGAAGTCCAGTGGCTTACAACGAAACCCTTTTTGGATGTCATGACCTGGATGAATGAGAATCTTCATGGACATATGTGGAAAAGTTTGAAAATACTTCAGACTCAGACATGTACAGAACCACTTCCTGTCTGACATTTAAAGCATGCTGCTGTTGCACAGCTCTACATATAAAAGCCTTCTGCCTGAACATGGATTCAGTGAGAGCAGAGTGGGCCTCTGACGCCCTGCTGCCTGTGTTGAAGGCTCTTTAAAAAGGGTTTCTGCGTGCTACAGGCCTACGTGTGGCTTTAGCTGTGTGTGCAGCTCATTTACTCCCCGAAGCTGACACGTATAGCGTGATGCCTTTTTAAGCCCTTCCATTTCTCATGCTCGACTTATTGTTCGACTACTGCAGCATGAGCCGTCGCTGTTATGTTATGCACCACAGTGCAGCCGGGAGACGTGTCTGTGTGAAATGACATGTGACATGGCTGGATTTTGGATCCCATTTGGAACAAGCAGGGTTCTCACCTTTTGCGCGTTTTCTCTCAGACTTTGAACACACCAGATTGTCTTGTCCTGGACCTGGGAGCTCACGTCATGCTCTCTGCAGCTCTGTGACATGGACTAGACTAGATCTATCTATCTATCTATCTGCCTACCTGCCTGACTGTCTGTCTGCCTGCCTGCCTGCCTGCCTGCCTGCCTGCCTGTCTGCCTGTCTGTCTGTCTATTTATCTATCTGTCCATCCATCCGTCCATCCATCCATCCATCCATCCATCCATCCATCCATCCATCCATCCATCCATCCATCCATCCATCCATCCATCCATCCATCCATCCATCTATCTATCTGTCTCCATAGACTTGTGTCTATAGATCTTCCCTTTCCCCTGAATACAACATGTTGACACAAGAAGACGGAGAACAAGGCAGATAAGGAAAGGCCAGGGGAGGATGGAGTGATGGGTGAGAGGGGGGAGTTCCCTCCTCCTAATGTCAGCATGTAGAAAACTCCCAGCATCCCACTGGCCTCATTAAAACAGACACCGTTTGCCAGAGTTGATTTCCTGTGAACCACACGATGTCTTTACACTTGGCCCTCCAGTGTTTCTGGCCCATTACACTGATTACAGCGTAATGAATCACTGTGTAATAGTTCAACACACTACATTCGAAGCACAACGTGTCATGTGACCAGGGTTAATTGTCTAACAGACAAAAATTTAAAAAGTGAGTTTAGAAGTTTCTGAGGGTTTAATAAGTCGGGGTCACGTGCGTCACTGACGGAACCGACCTGAGTAGACGACCAGTTACAGACCATCATCTATTTTCCCACCTGTTTCTACACACAGTGTTGAGGGAACATTACGGCACACACGCTCTTTAAAATACATTTCTCACCACTAATTGCAGGAGCAGGTTTATTTGAAGTCCAATTAAGTATCATCTGTCCGACCGCACTCTGAGACAAAACCCGGCATTCCTTTTGTGGAAAGTTTTGTGTTTTTAGAAGATTACTCCCAGCAGGTTTCCAGTAAAGCAACTCTGTCTAATAAAGAGAGACAGTAAGAATAACACAGTTAACCTCAGGACGGCACTGACTTTTATAGAGTAAACATTAAAAAAAACCCTTCATTTACCAATTAAAAACATTACAGGTTTACTGCAGGGTGGCATAAGAAATAAGAAAATATTGGCTTTTAATTGTCCTTGCCGTGCATGCAAACACCTGTCCAAACTGCAAAAACTCCCTGTCACCAAAGGGAACCCGCCCCACAGTTTGGGAACTACTGACTTGTCCGTCTATGTTGATTCAAAAAAGAAAAGAAGGAAAGTAAACTCCTTGTTATTGTGGCATTGTGATCCACAAGGAACACAAGGAAATATAATCTTCTTCAGCTGTGAGTGGGGACGGTGCCATGCTCAGTGGACCCCCGGTTGTAACCTGGCAGTTGGTGGATTTGAACTTAGAACCCTGCGGACCGGTTCCTTAACCACTAGGCCACCACTGCCCGACACATGAACAGACAGATAGTCAATCATAATCTCTGACCTCTTCAATATTGACCATGAAGGTCTACAGTAGGATGAAAAAACTACAGATGGTATGGTCTAGAAGTCTACAACCTGTGGCTCCAGGTCCACATGTGGCTCTTCAGCCCTTGTGCATTTCTTCCTTGTCTGAATTGATGACAAAGTTTGTGATTGGATCAGATGTTTTGTTGTTTTTTTTCCAAGTTTTCCAAGCTAATACATCCCATAGGCTGGTGGCACTGACACTGGCTTATCAATAACCGACTCAAGATGTTGGTGCAGTGGTTCTTAACCTTGTTGGCGCTACCGAACTCCACCAGTTTTATATGCGCATTCACCGAACCCTACTTTATTAGGGTGAGTCGTGTGTCTGGACCTCCGCGGTGTCTTGACCTCAGGGGCAGAGGCTCCATCGAAAGATTTAAGTTAAAGTGGTCAAAGTAGAACAGGATGGGATTGAAATTGGAAAATGGATTAGCGAGTCGCAAAGACACAGCCGGTTTGAGATAAAGACATCAAGGTGAGATTGGAACGAGTTGGAAAATCTGCAAGATGAGTAAGTGCGAGGGTGTCCAGATGTTTTAGGTTTGGGAGTGATCTACCTACATTAAACATCCCTAAACACAGTCATGAAAAAAAAAGTTTTAAACCACCCTGCTCTTTTCTTCAATTTCTCATTTATTTTAATGCCTGTTACCACTGAGGTAACAGGTAACAGTCCAAACACCAATTTCTATCTAATAATAATTATTATTACTTTCAAATAATGGCATGCTACTGTTTGGAACAATATATTGCACTACACAACAACACAAAATAAAATGACATTTATTTTCTGTAAATTTTTTTGTCTACTCTGGGATATTCTGCTTCATCTCAACTTATTTATGGGCACCCGTGATTAAAGCGATATGTTATATAAAAGTTATTGAAGATGGAGAAGAAGGAGAACCTCAGGATGATACATAACAGTTTCAGCTCACCTGGAAAAGGCTCTTTTTCCAGGTATGCAGCATCTTTGAGGTGATATACCAGAACGCCCCTGTAGTCACCTAGATGTGAAGAAGACTCTTGGATGAAGAGGTGAGACATCTTCGAGAAACCGGCTACGTCTGGATTAAATGACCTCGATGACTGAGAACCTACACAGATACATTCCAGGATGGAGATATTGTTATTCCAGATCGGCCAAAAATGAGAAGATAATTCATGTGGTGACATGTATAGTGAATGAGCACATTGACTAAACATGAAAGTAAATGTTCTCAGTAATGATTTGAACACCATATAGGAATGTGAACATGTGTGTGTTCACCTTCTGTGGTGTTAATCACATCCTAACAGCTCCTCCAGTGTGGTTTGATAACTGCTTCAGAAAAAAAAAATCTCCCTGTCTCTGTTATGTTTTTTTTTTTTCAATCCACAACACAGTTTGGTTTTTTGCCTTCCTCCAACACATAATGTAACCATAATAATTATGTATGAAGTCATAAAATCCACAAAGATGAGACTCCCTGGAAGAAAACCTCATTGAAATGGAGATTTATGGACACACTCAGCTCTATCTGAGGGCCGCAAGGTCCTGGAAACTCTGAGATACTACATTTATTTTTAGAAAAAAATCTCTCTGGCGCACACACACATACAGTCTCTCTCTCTTTCTCTCTCTCTCACACACACACACACACACATTCACATATTTACCCTGTGCTTGTCTTGTTGTCTCTCAATAGCAGCACAAACCGCTGTACATAGCCATTAAACACTGGCAGAGGAAAAGCAGACGGCCACTAAAAACTGAAACAAACATGGAGCCAATTTACCAGAGATACTTAAAAAAAAAAATGAGGGTTTACTTTTTCAAATGCTCCGTGCTGCAGGAAATAAACATCAAAAGAAGGAAGAGCAGCCTGAAGGGAGTGGGACGATTGTTTGCAGTTTCTCCTCATCTAGACGGCATTGTTCACATTTGTGTAGGGTATTTTAAGAGACCGTGGAAATCAGAAGATCACCTTAGCATGAGTGTCTAAACACACTTTAATGCACAAGAGGACATGTGTAGTTATTACTGTTATTATTATCATCATTATCATACAGTATAATAATACTATAATGATTTATTGTCAACTCGACAAGTATTGTGTTTAACTTATGCTAATAGTTGCAGCTTATGGGCAGTTATTCTTGATATCACGTGTCATCAAAGTAACATATTTCTCTTATTACTTCTCATTATACTAATAACCATAAAAGGGAACAAATCATATTTGGCTTTAGTTTTTCTCTGCTGGTTGGTCTTAGTTAAATGACTGAGAAATGAGATTAGGAAGATTACTCTCGGCGGAGTGCTCAGAGTTCTCAGAGGGAGAGCACAAAAAATACAGGAGTGTCGGTGCACCACACGGGGGCAGAAATACTGAGGAAATCAATGACTACCATCAGTCAGGACTGTTCGTCAGGTGCTCGCGGGTGTTCAGATAGAATAGCAGCTGCTCAAACTGCCGTTACAGTAACTCTTCCAAGATTGGTAATAATAATAATTATAATAATTACAATAATGATAATAATATGCAAGAACAAAGAGAGGAAAAGTTACTTACTATCTTTCTTCCCTAAATCATTACATTTAATTTGATCTCATGTACGTGCCTGTTCACAAACAAGCGTCACGCACGTATCACTCCGCGATGCCTCTATGGGCAGCAAGAGGCAACTGTAAACTGTAAAAAGTCTATATATATTTATGAACGTATATACAGATACATTTATATATTAAAGCTAAACGCTCGACATATGGCTGGAAGCAGAGTCGTGTTACAGGTGCAAACACACTCAGGATTCAACTCAGCTTTTATCACGTTAATATTTTCGTCCTTTTTAAAAAAAAAAAAAAAAAAAAGAAGTCCCTTAAATAAAACTTCTTGTCGGTTTTAACGTAACTTTAGAATAACGTTAAAAAAGTAAAGCTAAATAAAGCAAATTAAAAATGCTAATTTAAACGCTAATGAAATGCTAATAATCTGCTTAACGAACGGAAGAACGTTATATAATATAAATATACAGTATATATATAA
>JAFBJS010007182.1:47816-73047 GCA_016785265.1 Paraplagusia blochii
GTATGATGACTGTGATGCCTGACGTGTACTCAAAGAGGGGCCTGCCCCCCACTTTGGAAACCACCAATTAAAAAAACATCACTTTACCTCTGATTACATTATTTAATCATACACATTTATTTATTATTGTACTTTTCTAATTGACTACACATTTATATATATATATATGTACATAAATACATATATATACATGGTGTAATTTATCCCATGTAATGGTATATATATATATATAAATATATATATCATGGGATAGTTTACACCATGTCACTTACATTGCAGTAAAAATGACTGCACTGATCAACAAGCTTTATGCAAATAAAAATATACTAAAATAAACATAAACATATGTGAAATACTACATGTACCCACAAGTCATGATTTTATTCTATTTTTAAATAACTATGTGACAGATTGGCCAATAAAATGAATAATCAGAATATTGACAACTATCAGAATAAGTTGCAGTAAAACACCACTGACTTCATTTGGAGTTTGAACGGTGATTAATCCGTGACGTGTTCACTTTCCCAGATGGCGGAAGGCAGCGTTCCTGCTCTGATGAAGTGAAGCTGAATAGACAGAGACCCACTTATTGACTGAGCAGAGCTCCATCAGGACCACGCTCCCTGCTCCGAGGTTTCTGTCAGTAAACACAACAGTAGGTATAACATTTCACACTAACAGAAATTAGAAGCAAGGAGAAAAGTAAACATGGGAGAATTTGGGAGCCGGCTATTTTGGAAAAGAAATCCTGTGTTTGTATTAATATTTCACCTCTGGGAAAACTTCTGTCACTGACAATTTGCGGGGCGTGCGGCCAACATTATGTCAATTTGCTATTACGCTGGTATTTATGACTTTATTGAATTAGGGCAGCGAGTCTGTGGTGGGTCGGAGCACGCAGGGGTGGAAGGAGGGCCGGGGAGCTGTGGGGGAAACAAAAGGGGAGAAAGAAAAATGGCCAAAAATCGGGACTTATTTTTGTTTCAAATGTGTTTCCGTCCACATATGGTCCTGGTTTTGGCCTATATACCAAGAATCTCAGAGGTGACCCGTGACCCGGCTCCTCAGACTGACATGATTTTGGCTGTCTCACTCTGTCTCACTCTAGTGTCTCACTCTAAGTCCAATTCAACCCCGTGTCCCCAAAGTTTAAGGGTCAACTCCAGGGAGCAGCAAATTAACCCAATGTGTCAAAGCTGGCATGACACCATGTTCAGCCGAGCCCTGCTCTCTAACTATCCTGCTCCTCCGCCTCCTCCTCCTGCTTCTCCTCTTCTCCCCTGGCCTGCATCTATGCTAATATCAAGCCGTCTTTCTCTCTCTTTTCTCTCTGGGTTACATTAAACTCTACCTCTCTTCAAAGTTTATGGTGTGTGACTAATTTTCCAGCCTTTAACCCCTGTCATCCTTTTCTGCTGAAATCCCACCCTCTACATGGCAATCACTCCTCTCCTCCTGTGTCTCCTTTCCTCCTCTGACATCTTCTTTCTTTCAGGACCACCATCTGATCTCTCCCTCTCTCCCAGTCCAATTCCTCCTCTCTCTCTCTCCCACTCTCTGCCTCTCCCTGCGGTTAAAGACGTTTCAGTTCAGCTGTCACAAATTATGTTCGCCTGCCCAGCTGTCAAAACAGGCGGGGGGGGGGGGGGGTCCCTTTCATTCCACCTCACATGCTACGAAAGGAGATAGGAGGGAGGAGGGCTTTAACGCTCGTGTTTGGACACAAGCAATTATCTCTAATTATTGTTTTTCTTTTCTGTTTTCCCGTCCCAACGGAGGTCCGACGAGACGAACATGCAATAATCCGCTCCAGTCGTCCAGGATCAGCGGGCCTGGGAGTCCAGACTCGGTCCCGGGATTCTGCGGCTTTCATCTCACTGTGAATTAGGAGTTGATTCAAACATAGTATGATTGGAGAATTAACCCCTGGGACCCAGCTTTCAATGTGCTCAGCTAAGAGATTATACGTGTTGACGGCAGGCTTTTATACGCACCGGCCTCTAAAAACTTCAGCTGTTAAATCAAGGCAGCGCAGCACGCAACTTTTTCACATCTTTGGCGAGCGTAAGACTGTCCGAGCTAGGGTATGTTTTTGTCTTTTCGGGCGGGAACATCCGCGATATGATCGGATTTCCTCGCGCGCCCCAGCTTTACAAATGGTGGCGTTCCCGCTCAGAGCTGCAGGACTCTCATCAGACTCTCCACTGGAAGTTTATTATTCGATGTGCAGCTTAAGGTTCCCATGACCGTCACTGAGACTCTGGGATTCAAGGCTCTCTCCAGTGCATGTGAATACATGTGGACTGGTGCACACAAACATGCACATCAGAGCAGTTACGTGCAGTTGATGTTAGACCAACGAGATCATCCCAGAGATTGTAATAATTTGAGTGTGAGGCTGACAACCTTGGTGGTCCGCGAAGACTTCTGAGGGACAAAAAAAAAACTTGTCCGTTTTTTGCAGACCAGCGCAACATGTTGCATGCATCCTTTGGTTTTGGCAAGCGAGCAAAACCAAAGGATGTTTGGGCCAAACATGAAACCACAAATCTCAAATAAGGGTGTCAAGGGCAACGACGAAAAGCAGTCCAGACGCACAAAAGAGGACGTAAGAAATTCTTTTAAAAATAAATGATCATTATAGGAAACATAGAACAGAGCACCAATTTATTCAGAAGAAAAAAAGACCATGTGTCTGATTATAGCATCACCTCCTATCACATGTTGTCTCTCACTGTCATGGAAATGTTTCCGGTTGAGAGGCTTCAAACCACATGAAAGGCTGCACATGCTGCATTTCAATGACAAAATACTCTGCTGATGTCACTCTGTCTCAATGGCCTTGCTTGAGGATTCAAAGTGCATTAAGGAAAACTTTTTTTTCCTAGAGGAAACTTTAATTTTTTTTCTTTCGATTCTCAGAATAATGTTAAAAAAAGTTTACAGACGTCACATGAGGACAGGAACCAGGGTCTACGCACAGTTATTTCGAGATGAAGTCAACTGAAGCCTTTGTTCGGCACGGACGTTTTCTGAGTTGAAGGGTTTCTTGTGCTGGAGAAACTCAGGCAAAAGTGAAACTGTCAAACAATAGATTAGAATGATTTACCGCTGTGAAATGAATGTAGTTGGTAATTTGATTAATCACAGGGATTATCTGCGGATTTTTCTGATTATTCATGCTTAATCAAGATCGAAAAGGCATTGCTGAAACACAAAGACACATAATATGAATGCAAAATTATCAAATCCAAATGGTAGTCTAAGTAATTAAAATATTAAAAAAAGATATATAGAAAAAAATATATAAATATATAGGAAATATATTTGAAAAATATATAAAATATAGTAGAAATACATATAAACCAGCCACTAGGGAGCACAAGCCAGTGTTTTTTTTGGTGCTGGTCCCAAGCCGGATAAATGGTGAGGGTTCTGTCAGGAAGGGCATCCAGCGTAAAACTTTGGCCAAATCAAAGATGCGAGACAACAAAATGATTTCCAAACCAGATCCGTCGGGGCCCGGGTTAACTTAATGAATTTGCTAACTCGCTGTGGCAACTCCTGAAAAAGGGACAAGCTGAAAGGAGAAGAAGAAATATATAAAAGTATAACTAAGCATCCCAAAGTTGCCGATTTCAGTTTTTACCCTTTGGGGCGACTTGGATCACTCAGCAATAGTGTTTAAATAAAAAATCTAGCAGATTCATTCTGAGGACTTCCTCCTGTGAAATACAGTATATATTTAATATTTTTATATGGTGTCACCTGACCCTGCACAGATGTGTGGTCCAGATGGTCACAAACTGTGGACTGTTGGCAGATGTGGTCAGTGCGTTATACCATCACACCACGTAGGGTAGATGATGATACTTATACCAGCAGACGAGGAAGAATCCAAACAGACTCAAGGATGTGGAAACTATGAAGCAGCCTTGAACAATTAGTGAAGCAGCTACATTTACTAATTTCCTCATCAGCAGCAACTCTCCGTAGCCTTGTAATGAAGTGTTGGCCATGCAATTGGACCTGACAGTTACTGGAACTTGAGGTTTTTATTGCTCAGTGAAATCATATTTCCAGAGAACTGTAGAATATTTCACTTCACAGATACTATTCATTCATTCATCTTCTTCTGCTGGTCCGTTGCCGGGTCGCAGGGGCAGCTGGCACCACCCAAATCACATTGTACTGTATTGTGAGTCTTCCTGTGGGTGGTGAACCTACATGAAGTTATGCGGGATGGAACAGTGCTATGCTCAGAGCACCTCAAAGGCAGCTGGAGGATTCGAACCTGAAAACTTGCGAACTCAAGTCTGCTTCCTTAGCCACCACTGCTGACTCACAGATACTTTTCTATATTAATTAGAATTCCCCATCATCTGGATGCACCTGCAGATCAGTTGACACTGATGAATAAATCTTGACGTCTGACATCATAGGGGAATCACAGTGTTTTATGTATGTATTTTACCAAACAAGAAGAAAGACCAAAGCCTTTTGTGTGGTTTGAAGGCCAAATTTCAACTTGCCCATTGTGACGAACCCGAACCTCATACGGCCTTTATTTCACGACCAGCATGTAATGCACATTACTTGGACCACCGAGTTAAGTATATATGGTGCGTTTGCACATGCAGGAGTGCACGCTTCTTTTAGCGTGTAACCATTTTGCCTCTGTAAAAGTCATCTGTGTCACTGAACTTTACTAAAGCGAGTCTAACATCATAGAATTATGAGCTTTCCATGTGTTCTATGGACTGAGGACTAAATGCTCCCTGTGGGGGTTTCCCCGCAGAACAAAAATGGGACATGTGGAACAAGTGCCTGTAACATCACTGCTTATTAAATCAGCACTGTGACTTTAGTATGCTAATTTCTGGAACATTATAAACACCACTGTGATTAGTCCAGCCTTGTAGCACTAGCCACACTAGACCAGATCAGGACAAACCTTTTTGACTCGCGGGCTGCAATTGGTGCAAAAATTGGACACAGGGCCATGTTTTAGCCTCCTCTATTCCTATCTATCTATAGCAGGGGTGTCCAAACTGTTCCACAAAGGGCTGGTTTGGCTGCAGGTTTTGTTCCAACCAACCAAGAGCACATTATTTGACCAATCAGCTGTTTGATGACAGATTAGTTGATGAAACCTGTCAACTAAGGTGTGTTACTGCTTGGTTGGAGCAAAGACCTGCAGCCACAGTGGCCCTTTGCTGAACACTTTGCTCACGCCTGATCTATAGGGAAAACATGAGCATTGCAAAAATAAGACAGTATAATCACATATATTCTATTTTAATGTATTTATCTCTTTGGGGGTAACAAGGATGTACAGGATCAGGAACGAGGTGATCAGGGGGACAGGGAACAGGAACAACAGGGGGACAGGGAACAACCCTTCCAGGGAACAGGAAGGGTTGGCGAAAAAGCTAGAGAAGCCAGACTGAGATGGTACAGACATGTTCAGAGGAGGGACAGTGATTACATTGGGAGAAGAATGGTAGACATGGAGCTACCAGGTAAGAGACGAAGAGGAAGGCCAAATAGGAGATTTATGGATGCAGTGATGGAGGACATGGAGGTGGTTGGAGTTGGAGTAGAGGATGCGCAGGACAGGGTGAGATGGAAATGATTGACTCGCTGTGGCAACCCCTGAAAAATGGGATAAGCCGAAAGGAAGAGAAGAAGATTCTATTTTAATGTAATTTAGACAAGTTTGACAAGTCAGATTACAAAGCTTAATGGGACACATCCGGTCCCTGAGCCTTAGGTTGCCCATTTTTGGATAAGATGATGAAACTCAAGCCATAAAAGTCTTAACTAATATATTTGTAACTGTGCCTTGGGTTTACAGGGAAGTGATTATTCTTCGATTGTGACAGTTGTGTTTTAAGACCCACCACAAGATGGAAGAAATTGTAAAGACTGTATTGCCCTTTCCCACATAACCATATGACAGTAGATTTGAAGAAGGGACATACAGCATAAGGCAGTGATAATTATCAAATATTACGAGATGCAGAGTGAAGTAAATGAAACATCCGCCCTCAGAAAGTTTTAGCCTCCTCTATTCCTATCTATCTATAGCAGGGGTGTCCAAACTGTTCCACAAAGGGCTGGTTTGGCTGCAGGTTTTGTTCCAACCAACCAAGAGCACATTATTTGACCAATCAGCTGTTTGATGACAGATTAGTTGATGAAACCTGTCAACTAAGGTGTGTTACTGCTTGGTTGGAGCAAAGACCTGCAGCCACAGTGGCCCTTTGTTGAACACTTTGCTCACGCCTGATCTATAGGGAACATAAGCATTGCAAAAAAAAAGACAGTATAATCACATATATTCTAATTTAATGTAATTTACACAAGTTTGACAAGTCAGATTATAAAGCTGAATGGGGCACATCCGGTCCCTGATCCTTAGGTTGCTCATTTTTGGATAAGATGATGGAACTCAAGCCACAAAAGTCTTAATTATTATATTTGTAACTGCACTTTGGGTTTACAGGGAAGTGATTATTCTTCGATTGATGGAAGAAATTGTAAAGACTGTATTGCCCTTTCCCACATAACCATATGACAGTAGATTTGAAGAAGGGACATACAGTATAAGGCAGTGATAATTATCAAATATTACTAGATGCAGAGTGAAGTAAATGAAACATCCGCCCTTAGAAAAGGTTGATCTGGAGAGACGCAACAACAGAATAGCATCCTCATTTAGCCAATAGTACTCTCAATCATGAATTGTATAAGCTAGTGCTTCTCAAAGTGTGGGGCGGGGCCCCCTGGGCGGGCGTGGTGCGATGCTGAGGGGGGCGCGTGTGACTCTGGGGAACATTATTTTTTTCCGCCGTACTACAATAAAGTGTAATTGGACATCCTTGTAAGTTGAACTATATCTCTTTCTTTATGTTAACAAGGAAACGATGTTATGCAGAGGTGTAGCTAGAACTATTTTGTAGACAAGTGCTATTATTTATAGTTGCAGCGGAGAGTGGGTGGTGGGGTGGTAGGGGCGGAACAGAAAAAAAATGAGAAGCACTGGTATAATAATAGAATTCTGCACACTTCTCGTCAAGATATACAAAGTGACCAGTTATTGTTCGCAAAAGCGCTAATCACAAATTACAAAAACATAATTCCGCATTTTTTTAAGCCAAACCTTTTTTATATATGCCTAACCTTTTGGAAGATTGTGCATTGGAATTATAAAAATTACAATGTAGTGATGGAGCAAAAGGAAAACCACAATGTAGAGTGGGAACACTAGACAGATGAACAATACAAAAAAATAAAGAAATACACAGATACAAATTATACATTCAGTCAAAATCCATGCAATTAAAATAGAAAACTTCTTTATTCGATAAAGATGCAGTTCTGCAGAACACATTTACTACAAATCCAATCAATTTGATTATTTTCTCAACAATCACCCAACACTAATTTTAATCAGTCCTTGCAAAACCACATAAATTAAAGCTAATCCTTTCATGATTGCGTAATCTATGTTGGTTAATAATTCAAGAGACGGCGCAGGTTAGGTCAGTTTTCAATCCGGCCAAACTTTTTAGAGTATAATTTCTCTGAGACATTTGTCGAAACCAAAACAATGAAAATGAATGTGTGTCCAGAAATGTTTTTTTTCCTTTAACAATTGATGACAGAACGTCTTTCACAACTTTGGCCTTTTGTTAATGAAGGACATTCATTATACCTTGTTCGTCTTTGGTGGTTTCTCAATGCAGGATTTCGACTTTGTTCACTTGTTGTCAGTTGTCAGTTAATATTAATCATTTTTTTTCAACTCAATCAACTTTGTTTCAGTTAAAGAATGTTCTGGGATATTTAGGCTCAAACTTATTGGCTATCTCTGATGAAGTCAGCTCCACGTTGGTAATGTCTGGATGTCGTGGGTTAAGTTTAAACATGCTCAAAGACTTCACAGACTTGCGTCCTGATTATAAAATCATATCACATGCTGTCTTTGGTTCTTCAGATTATCCATATAAAGCTGTTATTTCGTGTTGCTCCACTCCCCCTCCTCATCCCCAACCTCACATTGTTCCACAGGAGGCACCTTTGGGCTGGTGTCACGTCCACCCCCCTGCCATCTCTAAATCCTCTCTCCTACGGTCTGATCCGGCCTTTTTGTGCTGCCAGTCTATAGTGGAGACATTACAAGGCAAATCTCTATTGTCCATCCCCGGGCCCTGTGTGTAATCTCTTTTGTCAAGGGGGAATATTCAGTGATTAGCCCCAGCAAATTACAAGCAGTGATCAGTGTGTCTGTTCAGCCCTCATTAACTGCTAACAGGGCTTCATCAGAGCCACCCACACAAGCAGGACCTCCAACCCCTCACCCCTGACACCTAGAATGTTCCTTAGACCTGTTCACTGAGCAAAGATTTTTCTTTTCTACGTCCAACAAACTCAGTCGGTGTCTTCTTTACATAGCCTTTGGATGGGTCTGTGTGATTAGTTTTTTTTAGAAGACGACAAAGGATTCTTGTAGAAAAGCTCAACACACTTCCCACAACAGGCATCAAAGTGGTGTCTTGGACTATTGATCATATTGTCCTCTGGTTCTGGAGCAGCGCTTCCCAATGCCTCAGTTGGTGAACTTTAGATACCAAAGGGAGTGCTTTTTAGAAAATATATAGTATTAAATATTGTATATTTAATAATGGAGATCCTTGCATGTCATTAAAATAAATCAATTTAGTGAAAGTACTCCAACATATTGTAGTAAAAAAAAAAAATTAAGTTTATTTGAGTTTAGGGATTGGAACACTTTCCAGGGAGGGCACTATAATTTGACAAGTGGTTGGATCAGGAGCAAATAGACAAAAAGAGTGTTTGTATGAACTAAAAAAAAGACATATAAAAGTCAGTCTGTAAAAGCTAAAATGAGGCCAACTATTGGGGAACTGGATACACTGCAATAGAAAGGTAGAGATATAATGGAAATCAAAATTATGTAATTAGTTTGTATATATATATATATATATATATATGTATATATATATATAATTTTGTGTGTAATTATTGCAATTATTAATTTGATACATAGTTTGGTGGACCAGATTGAAAATTTAAATGTACCACATCATGTCCCCAGGCCATAGTTTGCCTACTCCTGGTCCAGAGTGATGGATGGATTTGCACTGAACCATATAGCGGTCCAATTTCTTAAGTTTCTGTACCTGAATGCACCTAATGTAAGAGCTGCAACTTTGTCATGACCATGTCAAATTTTGTCGATGCGTTCTTCCATACGCTCCTCATGTTAAAATATTCTTATGCGTAGCATTGTAGCCTTTGTTACATTTATTGACTAGTGGATAAATGTAGGAAAATACATTCTAAAAATCTCTGTCTATTTAAATGTTTTCGCACATTGTTCGTTAGTTTCCAAGATCTGTCTCTCATCAGAAGCTAGTGCTCTTGGGAGGGTCTCTCGCTCCCTGTTGCAGTGCATTAGTGGTCGCGACGGTGAAGCTTCACCCTTCAGTGACACAGCAGACACTGTGCTGTGGTGTCAGAAGACCACCCATCAGCTACATACGCGGGGCAAAGAGAAGACATTCTAGGTGTAATATCTAGCAGATGGGGAGGAGAGGACATATTAGTATGGGGTCGTCTATGATGCTGGTCAAGTGGTCATTTCTCCTGAGCCATTAACCACCTGGGATCACAATGTTTTGTCAGCTTTTCCCAGGGCTAAGGTTTCATTGGCCGCGCTTTGAAATCAAACACGGCTGCACTCGCATATACACACCCAGAGACAAAACGTCCTGACAAACACACATAAACACATATGGTTTACACACTGTGATCCACCTCGCACATATATATATACATTGTCCATTTGCACAGACCGGCCCAATCAGATCTTAGTGATACGTTCATCTGTGTCAGCGGAAAACCTTGTTGTCGACTATTTGACTGGTGGCTTTGGTTCAGTGGGTTTTTTGTGTTCTGTATTCAACCCCAGATTTTCAGTACACTGACCAATCATACAGCCAGCAGGTAGATGTTAAACCCCTGTCGTAGTGACAGTGAGATATACTTATACTATACTATACCAATCAACCTGCATAACTCGCTTTTTATTGTTGTTCCCGGTGCTTGCAGCCACAGCTCTGGAACGTCTTGCCCTCAGTTATACGGAATATGGACCACATCTCAAGTCCGCCCTCAAAACCCATCTGTTCACAAAGGCCTATTTATGTCATTTTATTTTTTGTTATATTCCATGTAAGGTGTCCTTGCCATGTGCTCTCTTTGTGAACCTGACCCCTTCTTTTGGAAACACTGCTTAAAGTGGCTGGATATGGGCAGAATAATTGAAAAATATTTTTGAATCATTATTCTTTATGTATTTGTGTAAAAATAAATAATGGGACTGTGTTTTCTAAGATATTCTGTCGTGGTCACTTTGTTTCCCCTAAAAATAAAAATGTGTAAAATTAATTTTTTATGTGCATAAAGTGTTGACATTATTGTAGATTTCTGTATAAATGTGTTTATTAATAACAATTAATAGCAATTGTTAATAACAATAGGCAACTTTGTTTCTGTGTTTTCTCAACAGGTGTTCAGCTTAAAGAGTCCCTCTGGAAACAAGCAGGTTGTTAAGGTCCTGGAAGACTCCGTGTTGAGACAGTGGAGAAGTGGAGCAGGTCAGTGTCAGCATTTGCTAAGATTTTTTTCTAAAATATTTTTTAGATTTTAATCTTAAGTATCTGGAGTTATCTTTAGTTTGTGGAAATTTCAGGAAATCTCAGCTCACCTGTAAAAGAAAATTATTGAAGCCATCAACAAGCATGCTTTACAAATGCTTTTGTTTTTCAACAGACTGTTCCTCAGGTTGATAAAAAGTAAAGTCCTTGACTGAACCAGTTTTTGCACCTTTGAGAACCTGCCACCTGCTTCAGTTATCAGTAAAAGGTAAGAAAACGTCAACAGTGTCAGAAAATGATGTTTTCTGATTTAAGCTCAAGTGCTTGGTTCTAAACAGTCATGCTACACTGCCTAGAAATGTATTTTATCTTGGGACGCTAAAATGTCATAACATTTAAACGTTAAATAGAAAACATTAAATAAGAAGGAAGGAATGAAAACAAACTTCTTGTCACTGTGATCCACACCACTGTACAAAATAAAATATCACCTCTGTATTTTACTCATCACTAAAGTGAACAGTGGGCAGCTTTGAGCGCCTCCCAGAGAGCAGTGAGTGACGGTGCCATGCTCACTGGACCTCAGTGTTAACTTCACAGCTGGTGGATTTGAACGTGGAACCCGCTGGACACCAGTCTGGTTCCTTTACAACTGCCCCTAAATAGCCCTGTGTTATGCATTTACCCCGTGAACATTCTCATTCGTTCCTCCACCTGTTGTTAGGACGCTTTCGATGAGGAAAGGGTTAAAATTAGGATTGACTGGTTCCCAGACTCATAAATGGACTTGGACTCACTACTGATGACTGAAAACTCATGTGACTCAGACCCAACACAAGCGTTTCTTTATTATATTTAACTGTAGCGAAAAATTCAAGTTAAATGTTGGAACTTAAACTTTTTCTTCTACTCCACTGTAGATCAGACCTTGAATTCCCGTCTGTGACAACAGAAACGTAATATGGCTCAAAGTCTCGGAGTCTTGGACTCAATGGCTCTTAGTCTGGTCCTTGACGGAGTCTAACATACATTTGACTTTCAAGCCATGATGGGTACTGTTATGTGCCACGGGGGCCAGGACAGGAGCAGATTTATGAAGCAACTAAGATAAATGGCATGAAAAAGTCATGCATTAAGGACAAAATGTTGAAATGCTTTTAACAAAATAATAATCAAAATTATTTATAGTTTGGAGGGTGGTAGTGGTGGCCAAGTGGTTAAGGAAGCAGATTTTGTCTGTGAGGCTTCAGGTTCTAATCCACCACCTTCCCCACCCACATAATCTCCACTCACAGGAAAGCTCCCAGATAGAGCAGTGTGATTTGGGAGTCAGTCATGGAGACCTTGCAATCTGGTGATGGATAAGGGGATAAAGATGATTGAATGAATGTATAGTTGTGGGTCGGATTTACATGCCAAATGGGCCACACCAGGGCCTCGGGCCATAGCTTTCCCCGGTCTGCTTCCAACAAACACTTTTTTTGCAGTTACGTAAAGAAGCATAGTGACAGTGCTGGCTTAGTGGTTAAGGAAGTGGACTTGGGTTTGAGAAGACTTCAGATTGGAATCTTCTGCCAGGTTGCCACTGAGGTGCTCTGAGCATAGCACCATCTGGACCCACAGAACTTCCAGTGGGCTCACCTCTTGCAGGTGTCAGTAGGCGTTGCGATTTGGGTGGGAGTTGTAGAGCTTGCTCTCCCTGCGACCTGGTAACGGGAAAGACAATGAATTAATGTAGTAGGGGGGGCCGGATTAATGTGCCAAATGGGCCAAGTATGGCCCTCGGCCCATAGTTTGCCCTGGTCTCCTCAAGACAAACATTAGTTGTATTTTTCTGTATAAAATAACAGGCAGGAAATGCAGGTAGAAATTATGATACATGTGATAATAAGGGTTCTTTTTTTTTGCAGTTCCATATGTACAGAAACACAGGGGAAATGTAAAATGGAAACTTTAGAGTTCACGAGGTTAACATGATCATAGTACGAAGCCACGTACTCTTAAAGCCACATGTGAAGCTCTTTTGTGCTTCTGCCAGTAAGTTAAAGACTGTAGACAGATTTAAGTGATAAGCGCAGAAATCTTTCAGGATGAAAGCGCGGCCAAATGCCACCATCCTTTCCAAGGGCCGCATCAGTGGTAATATCTTAAAAGTCACCTCTTAGCCTGTCGAAGTGATCACTCCCAGAATGACAAGACATGAAATGCACAAAGGAAACCGATACTCCTCCGAGTCCTCACGGATGAATGTCGAACAGCAATTTTGGAAAATAAATATGTTGATTATTATCAGATGTCAGAGAAGCACTTTATCAACACTTCGCTTCGAGGTTACACGTACAGTACGTTCATTTTTTTGTATCCTTTTGCGTCTTTTCCAAGTACTTGATTTATTTCTGTATAAATATATACGACTATTTTGAAGCTGTATTTAGTATTTAGACTAGATTAGAAATTATTTAATCGCTCTTTGGTGCGTTATGGGGCCGATGATGTGTCGATTGAAGTAAAGGCAGTTAAAATTGAACCCAGACAGTTTGTTTGCATGTAAATCTGCCTCTAACAAGGGCAACATTTCATATATTTATTGGGATGTCGTCAAGTGCGATCTCTTCTTTCAGTGCTGCTTTATTATTCGACGGTTTATTAATTCAAAAGGGGGCCTTCCCCTCTTTAATTACGGCTCCCTTTGTACTGTAGTGTCACAAGTCACACTGGAGATGACGCTGGAGGAGGGAAAGGAAATTACTGTTTACAAACATGATAATAAAATGTCTGATTTATGAGCGTTCAGGGTTGACACATGTGACAGCGTTCCATAAAATGCGCACAAGATTACATGGGTGGTATATGTAAGGGTGGCCCCGCCATGGGAGGCGAAGTAAACATTGAAAAAAAAAAAAGATTATGTCTTAAGTTCAACAAAATGTTTTAGTTAAAGTTTAAAGATCTTTTTTTTCTTTGACTTGATTAAAAATACAGGCTTTGTAGCGAAAAGTCTTTGCTGTCTATTAGAAAACAAGTTGATTTACAGCCTTCATTTCTGCAACACTGGTTGTTTGTGTTCTTCTTTGCCTGTTTTCTACACATGGCCCACAGAGTGAGTGTATAAACAGTCTGCAGATTTAACTGCACATAGTGATGCTTTCACTGTCCTCTGGGGGGAAGACAGGGCCGAGACTGGGGCGATGCCTGACACCACGTCTTGTGTGTTCACTGGGTGTCTGTTTTCTGAATAGGCTACACATGCTTTTTAAAGATAAATTAGTTTTATTGCTCTACGAAGATCTAATCAGCGAAGAAACATATATCACTATTGATGGGGAGTCAAA
This sequence comes from Paraplagusia blochii, assembly GCA_016785265.1. Taxonomy (NCBI): domain Eukaryota; kingdom Metazoa; phylum Chordata; class Actinopteri; order Pleuronectiformes; family Cynoglossidae; genus Paraplagusia; species Paraplagusia blochii. Next base: position 61,840 of record JAFBJS010007182.1, read on the forward strand.
ACAGAGAAGAGAAATTATCCTTAATGTGCGGAGAAGCTAGTCAAGCGGCTCATCTGACAAGAAAACTCTTAAAATCGTATGAAAGAGCCTGAATAAATACATTATTATATGAAATGTGTTCATTCAGACCTGGGCAGCTTTTAGTACGAGTCTTTGCGCTCATTCAACTGTGAGGATCTGGGACAGATTGAAGACGTAGGATTAAGTTTTATGAACAAAGTAGGAAGAGAAGACCAAAAAGACCCACGGTCTGTCGTCATTTACACTTAATAAAAGTTTTTTAAAAGTTTCAAGCTGTGCCCAAATGCCAAAGTAGAAATCACTGGGTGCAACTTTCAACACTGTTATCTGTGGAAAATTAAAAGTTGCTTAAGCAACTTGTCTACGAAACAACTCGCTCCGCAGGGACTGGGGATTGTTGGATTGTTGTGAGTATGTGAGTGGAGAATTTACTGCAATTTAAATCTACAGTCACGGAAAAAAAACATTAGAGACTGAGTTTCCTTAAATTTATGTTCATTTTAAGGACCGGCACCAGTAAAGGTATATTACTTATTGTTATATTAATAATTATTTAATAATTATAAAATTATTAAAGGTATATTACTTATTATTATATTCCGTAATTTCCCAAGGGATACTCCTGAGGGATTAATAAAGATCTATCTATCTATCTATCTATCTATCTATCTATCTATCTATCTATCTATCTATCTATCTATCTATCTATCTATCTATCTATCTTTCTATTACTTGAAGAACACATTGAACATGAATACATAGAATGCTGTAGTAAACTGATTTTTGGAAATACAGTTTGATAACTATTATTGTAAGAACTGAAGTAAATTTTTGTTACTATTAAGAAATTCATGTGAAATGGTGAGATATTAATTCCTGAATTAAACTCTTGTGACCTATTCCTGGCATCAGAGAGACCTTTATTAATCCCTTAGGACATTATGTCGGCTGGTGGACTCAAATTTTAAACCTCAGACACGAAGTCGGCTTCCTTAACCACTTAGCCACCACTGCCCCAGTTGTTATCCTTATATTTGTCCATACAGTTTAGTTTAGTGGTACTAGGTATTAAAAAGAACAAGAAATTGAATAAAACGGCAGGGTTGTCATCATATATTTTTATGACTTTGTGTTTATGTATCTGTCTATATATTTATCTATCATGAGTACATTTATGTTAATATATATATATATATAAAATTGATTCCAACCACTTTGCCATGCATTATCATTACGTGTGATGCCCGAAATTATCCAATTTCACTTATATGGGCAAACATATTAATTATTTATTGCAATAAAATTATCTTGTCCATATGTTGTCCATATATTGTTATCTATCCATCCATCCATCCATCCATCCAGTATGAAAGCATAAAAATAATTAGAGCTGAGGAAGAAGGGCTTTGTGTCTTTCTTCAATCACTGCTGTATTTCAGTGCCGTCTCCAACTAAACAGGGTGGAATTTGAGTCATCTATGAGGCCATTAAAACTAGAAAATTAATATATTTTATTTTCAGGAAATATGTATTTATGTGTATATGTCGTCTGTTTCATACATTTATAAATAAAACTGCAATGTTATGATCGTAGTTTAAATCACATGACGTCTTGTCACGATTTGACAAGACACCATGTGATTTAAACTTTTTCATTAAGGCCTTACAAGGCGAGATCATCATAATACAATGAGAACTACCCTGAATAATACTAACTGCCAAATACTACACCGCACAAGCTGTCGTCATAGGGAAAGAAAAAAAAAAAGGACCAGATTCACATGTGGCTGAGTGATGATTACACCATGTTGGCTTTCATTTTTAAGAGACCTACAGTATGTCAGGAACCACACACTGAACGTAAAGCCCAGGAGACCACAGCTGAAGCCCACATCCATGCTCAGCTACATATTGGATATTTTTTAATAAAATGATATCATTAATCCTTGGTGCTCCTGTACTGGACTTTACATCACTTCTGTAGAATGTGAAAGCTAAAGAAATATGGGATTTGAGGATCTGATTATAAATCCACCTTAGAATGAGTTATTTCACAGCCGCTTTTATTTCATTTGGTCATTTGGGTGATGAGATATGACATGATTTGGGTTAGCAAGGATCCTTTTGCAAGGATTTGATTAGATAGATAGATAGATTAATCCCTCAGGAGTATCCTTCGGCCAATTACGGGAAATTATTTCTAAACCATTGATGCTAAACCATTGATTTTAACATCATTGTGAGGTTAAACATTTTTATAGTACAGTATAAATTGTCAAGTATTCTTGTTGAGAGGTGAGCAAAAGGAGCAGTGAAATTAGTTAATGTTGGTGTTTGATAGTCTGGCTTTGCAGCTTTTAACAAATATTGGATATTTTTTAATAAAATGATATCATTAATCCTTGGTGCTCCTGTACTGGACTTTACATCACTTCTGTAGAATGTGAAAGCTAAAGAAATATGGGATTTGTGGATCTGATTATAAATCCACCTTAGAATGAGTTATTTCACAGCCGCTTTTATTTCGTTTGGTCATTTGGGTGATGAGATATGACATGATTTGGGTTAGCAAGGATCCTTTTGCAAGCATTAGATAGATAGATAGATAGATAGATAGATAGATAGATAGATAGATCCCTCAGGAGTATCCTTCGGCCAATTACGGGAAATTATTTCTAAACCATTAATTCTAAACCATTGATTTTAGCATCATTGTGAGGTTAAACATTTTTATAGTACAGTATAAATTGTCAAGTATTCTTGTTGAGAGGTGAGCAAAAAGAGCAGTGAAATTAGTTAATGTTGGTGTTTGATAGTCTGGCTTTGCAGCTTTTAACCCCCCCCCCCAAAATATGACGCTACCCACTCTTAAGTACCAGTATTCAGTACCAGTATTTAGTACCAACGTCCTCCTGCAGCTCCGTATAGTTGCAGTAAAACGGCACGTAGAATGCGAGCCGTGCGCGCCTCAGCTGAGACACTGCTATCAGATGTAGGGCGCAAACCGCAGAGTACGGGACCATGTGGGGCGGACCACCCATGAGTGCGCCTCCCCCATTTTCTCCCCAGGCTGCAGCTGGAAGATACACAATGCTGGAGCATGGGAACCAAGCACCAGCCATCAGCGGTGCGGAGCTGGTGCTTAAAGTGGAGATATTTTTGGTTTAGCGAGAATGAGAACGCTCTCACTCCACTCTCGGGGCACGCACTGTTGTTTTTAATGGTTTCCTCCAGTTTGATGAATTTGGAGAAGCTTGTTTTATAAGATGAATTCACTGAGGGGTTTACGTAAGCCTAATAGTGAAAACATAGTAATATTATTATTGTTTTTAATTCACCTGTAGTTTCTACGTGTGGTTCGTGTCTGTCAAAACTAAAAAATGTGATTTTTTTTTTTTTTTCATTTTTTTAATCCAGCGCAAACAAACCTTAACCTGTCACTCACGTAACCACCTGACATGTGTCGGTGTGGATCATAAACTCTTGCTCTCACTCTTTCATATGTTTTTTTTTTTCCTCCTCTCTCTGTTCGTCCTTTAAAACGCTGAAATGCAAAGCCGGAGTGTTCAGCTGAGATGTTTGGGTTGGCTAACCCCCTGGGTTAATAAACTAAACAAAGGTAAACCGTGCAAAAATGGTCACAATGAAAGCCAGGCTAAGTGAATAAAGCAGAGTTTACAAGAAACAAGGGGCAGGGGCTGCATGCGTGAAAGTTTAATGTGATCCAGGTGATGAACGTGTTTTTGCTCTAATAAAGAGGCTCTGAAGGGAGAATCCCAATGAAGAAAAGATGAGTCCAAATCACATTACAAACCCCTGCCGTGTGTAGAGATGTTTAATGGGCTTCTTTGCAGCCCGTGTGTGTGTGTGTGTGTGTCCTGTTATGACGGCTATCGCTGTGATTACATGTAGCTGTTATGTGTGCAGTATTATTTGATCAAATATCACAGCTTTAGAGTAAGTCCAGGCTGACTTTGGCGGATTTCAAGATGTTGTTGTTTTTTTGCGCTGCGATAGGTTAGCTAAGCTGCTCACTAAGTCCGCTCCAGCCGTTTAAAGCATGAAATTGAACCGTCCAAACACTAAACGTGGCAATCACCCTTTTAAAAAAACCCTCCAGGTCACGATTTCCACTGGGCTTGATTTATACCTTTATCTGCGAGATTACCCGGCGAGTCGTTTGAGAGTTTGTCTTCACTTTAAGTGAGTTATTGCGTTCAGGTTTTAGCCTTTTCATTTTCGGTCGGGGGAATAAACACAGCGCGTGGAGCAATTCCAGAGAAAATATGAACCCCAAGAACAACAAGAGGGTTCTTTTTAACTTCTTCAGACCACATCTCCTAATAAAAGCTGAACAAACATACCCTGCCACTTGTGAACGGCTGCTGTCCAGCCAGTTTCACAGAAAAAGGGCTCGCTTTCCAAAAGGAGGGGGGCTTATGGGCCTAATGAAAACTTCACCTTAACTGAAATAATAAAAAGCCACACCACCCAAACACTGGCGATTTGTTCCTCTCCGCAGTGTTTTCTCTGTGGCCAGGCTGGTTCTTCTCCATTCTCTGAGAAAAGTCTACGAGACCCACGTGACAAACATGGAAAAAGACGATTAAAACACAATGTTTTGGGAATCGAATCGTTGCTAGGACGCCTTCCACCGCGCAGAAGGTAAGAGACGATCGAACTGGCGATCCCTTCCCGTCTCCTACAGGGGGGGTGAGGGGGGGACAAAGCCAGTTTATTGGTGGTACGAAAGAGAGTGGGCTGTGAATGGTTACTGTTCAATTTGTATTTGGTTCCCCGCTGGTCGCGGAGCTGAGATCAGAACAGAAAGTGAAAACACATGTCGAGGGTCAGCAGGATCAGAGGCCACCACACACACAGCAGAGAGACGGAAAAAGGCAATGGGAACTTATGTGAAGAAATGGATTGAATAAACAGAGCCTGCGATCGCCTGCTCCCTATTATCCTATAATTTACACTGCATGGGAGCTTGGAAAGTCAGCCTGTTTAAGACCACTATTGCCTTCCATCGAGGAAAAGTGGCACGCCACGCCTTGTGCCAATCAAAAAGCCGGGCGTTATCGTCCGAGACAAGTTTTGAATTCTTTCGGGCCTAATGTGTTTATTTTAAATATCCCAGGGAAATTATTACCTCAGTGGCAAGCAATGTCTCCAGCAACAGCCGCAGCTTTGATGTGTCCAGAAGCAAAACACACACCTAATTACATAACAACTTTGAAAATTGTATTTGTACAATCAATAGTGAGGATTAAATGTGGAAGCTTGAGATTGGGCCAAATTATTGGGAGCACCGTGATAAAACAAACTCCGGTGGGAGGAGAGGCCCAGAAAATAACTGGAGATGAAAATGAGACAGTTGGCACGGACATCACGGGCGGAGAGAGACCTCCGCCCACGTCTGATGGATGTCAACTCGCTTCTGCAGTCTCACTTTCATTAGTGCGCCGTGTAATCCGTCCCTTCCAATGTAGCGGCGAGTAAAAACACCTCTTGAAATATGTCCCATTTTTTTTTCCCAGTAGGATTGTGTTCATTCCTGCTCAACAAGGGAAATCTTCCTTTTGCTTGGCTGACATGCTAGCACCAAATCACTGGTTGGCATGGACGATAGTTGTGCTGTAGGCCGGGGCAGTGGTGGCAGGAACCAAACTTGGGTCCGGAGGGTTTCAGGTTCGAATCCACCAACTGCCAGGTTACCCGCCTAGACTCCCTGGACAGCTTAAAGGCCCCCACCGTTCAATTTGGTGATGGGTTGGATGATGGCTGTGGATCACAATGTCACAATGACAAGGAGTTTTCTGTTTCTTATCTACTTTTCATATAGGATCATGTTGGTACCATGTGAACCTTGTTTCCCAGTCTCTTTGTACTGTGGAAAGGGAAGCAAGAAAGGGTTTGGGGAGGTCTTCACACAGTCTGAAAACATGTAGATTGAAGATTAGTTGAATTGTTTACTGTTTAAAACTCTAAAAAAACCACAGGTGTTTCTGTGAGGATGAAGGGTTGTTGCCATGGACTGGTGTTTCCCTTGATCCCCTGAACCCAGAGACCCTGAAAAGGATTAAGTGTCAGAAACTCAATGAATGAATTGCTAAATGAGAATCCTTTATCTGTCTTGTACTGCGGTCTGCAACCTGTGGCTCGTGTGCCAGATAAGGCTCTTTTTTAGCCTTTTTGCTAAGACAGGAAGGTTTGGAGAAAAAGCTAGAGAAGACAGATTAAGATGGTTTGGACATGTTCACAGGAGGGACAGTGGTTATACTGGTAGAAGAATGATCCTAAAGATGGAGCTACCAGGTAGGACACAAAGAGATTGATGGATGCAGTGAGGGAGGACATGGAGGTAGTTGGAGTCAGAGAACAGGTGGAGTGGAAAACATTGATTCTCTGTGGCAACCCCTGAAAAGGGGACAAGCTGAAATGAGAAGAAGGATGAGAAGCTCTACCTATTAGTAAATAGAAGACATAGAGAATCTTCTGTTGCATTACTAATATTTTATTTTCCAAAGAAGGTACAAAATCAGACCACTGGTGGTTTGATAATAAAATTATATAATAATGATAATGCAATAATTACCAAAGCGGGTTTTTTTTTCACTTCTATTTTTGTGTATAAAGTCATTGGAGGAAACTGTTGACACTTGAAATATATTAGATGACAAATGGTCCTTAATGGGGATTTCCGACATGACATTTATGACTAAACACCAGAATGAAAGAGGAGTTCACTCTCTGGTTCATCTTCTGTATGTACTCAATCAAACCGCAGTCTGGTTCCAGTCCACTCCGACTCTCCACCCTCTGCTCTGTGTGCATCTGGGACTGGAGACTAATTGGAGTCAGTGTTGTCCCATCTGAGGATGGAGCAGATTACTACGCTCTCTCATCTGTTTGGTTTGATGGGCATTGGTGGAGGTTATCCAGCCTTTGAATCTCTCTGCTTATTTATGCAACAGCTGGGCAAATACCCACAGCCTTTCTGCATTAGGGCTCATTTTTAAACATTTAGAAAAGACAGGGCTCTGTGTTTATGCATCCATCTTCCTTGACATCTGCATCTAATATTATTTTGCAGACTTCACTGAGAACAAGGGCTGGATCCTTTGTTATGACAGGAAGGTATTTTGAACTTTTTTCGAGGATTAATACTGTTTGCTTTCCTCCTCACTCCCTTCAGAGCAGCTCCAGGGATTCAACAGGTCAAAGCTGAAATCTATAACTGAATTTGGCAACCCTATAGTCAATGGGGTGCTGTTTTCAATTTATCTGCCACTTAAATTACTCAGAAGGGAAACATTGTCTCTTTTATCATATTTTCCTCATTTTCACTGTTTTTATTTTCCTGCTGAAGTGCAGTGGAAATATGTGACGCTCCCCATATGGGTACTTTTCTCCTCCTATCATTCATGGGAATCAAATAAAAGGCTGAATTAAAGTCACTAGGAAGAACCTTCTAGAATGTTTATTTTTTTATTGGAAACATTTCTGATTAATCTAGTTCTATTTGTTACCCCGTCCGCTAATGGAGTGCAGAGAAAATATCGTTATGACAAAACAATCTTCTTCTCTTTCAGTTGTTCCCATCAGGGGTCGCCAAAGCAGATCGTCTTCCTCACCCTTTCCCCTTAACTCCTCTTCGCTCCTTCTCCATCACACATTGTCCCATATATTGACTATCTGTCCTCACCGTGCGTCCAAACCAGCTCAACCTCAGCTCTCTGACTCTACCTCCAAACTGTAATTTTTTCATGACACTGATTGCTCCAAATGTTTCCACATAGAGAGATAGGGAAGAGCGGAATGTGACTTTTTTTTCTGTTTTCTGCAGTTATTTTAGAAAACACAAATTTTGCCATTAGTGGTTTGACTGGGATTGTAAAACATCGATTCCCAGAGTTGTGTTTATCTGTGTTTCCTCTGTTTGCTGTGTTCACTGTACATTTTTGGAGCCATCATTGGACAGAGATCTAACAGAAAAACCTGTGCCAAATCACATTTCTGGGTCATCTGCAGCAGCCAAATGAATTCCTCCACAATTGTCTGCTCCTAGTAATTAACAGAAGGATAGGAAAAGGACGAAAAGAATTTAAATGGATCAAAACATTTTAATTGCTATCTTCACATATGGAGTCGGTGGAGTAGAACTTGGGTTCCTGATTCAGCTCCGGAGTAAGTGAGGAGTAGTGAAATATAAACGGTTAAGATCAGACGGAGAGAAAAAAATAAATAAAGTCAGTGTCCCATCAAGTTTGTCAGTGTTTCCACTGAGAAACAAGAAAAAACATTTAGTCTGAGTTTTTACTTATCGATCCCGATTTCTATCATGGTTTGCAGAGATTATCGTGATTGAAAATAACAATTTTCGGGGACAAGGTCCCACGTTTGAATCCCCCTACCGCCAGGTTACTGCTGAGGTTCATTAGCTGCCCACTGCTCACTTTGATGATGGGTTAAATGGAGAGGCCAAATTTTTGTTGTGTGCTGTGGTGTGAATCACAACGTCACAATGACAAAAAAGGAATTTAATCTTAATCTTTAATCTTTAATCTTTAATCTTAATCTTTAAATTTAATTTAGTCCCTGTCCCTGTCATATTGAGCCACACTGTATTCAATTAAAAATACTGTATTCGCCCTGTCATGGCCATTAGAATTGAAAGGGAGATTCTTAAATTTTGAAAGCTTATCCTCCTGCATTTGCTCCTTTTAAAGATTACTGTAGGTGGCAGTATTGAGCTCAATTGAGGTCAGAAGCTCAAAAATAATAATAATAAGACTGAATAATGGTAGAGTATGTCTGTGAAGTCCAGTTGCTGACAACTAAAACATTTTGGAGAAGATAACAGAGCAGCTAACAGCGCTAAGATTATTAAATGCTTTTGGTTTTATTGCAATTTTGAAATATATTTATTAAATAAGTAAAAGTTTAGGCTGTGGCTTTGGTCCAAAGGCAATATCTCTGGTGGGAAACTCCAGGGTTCAAAGTCCTGCAATATGATTTGGGTGGCAGATGTGGAGAGTAGACTGCTCCCCTTGACACCCAGCAATGGATAAGTGAGTAAAAATGGATGGATGGAAGTGGGAGTTATGCAGCAGTGGTGGCTTAGTGGTTGAGGAAGTGGACTTGAGTCTGGTTAGCTCTCCCAGTAGGTGAACCCTGATGTTTTTCACTGTTCTTTTTTTGCCCTAACCTCCTCAGACTTAGTGGCCACATATGTGGACAGCACTTTCTACATTTTATTTGTGGAATTTTTTGGTCTTAGAAGAGAAATTGTTTTCCTATTTATTAATTTTACCGTAAAGGAAATTTGTACAGTTTTCAGTTTTTAAAAAGAAATTTTGAAAAGTGCATATAAAAAACAGCTTGGTCCTTAGTAGGTTAAAAATATTTTTTCCTTTTTTGACGACACTGGCTTGGCATGGAATAATGTAGAACTGAATGAAATAGAGATGCACAGAATATAATTTGTTGCAGCACAGTTTAGTAAAAAGGTTGGTGACTCTTGCAAATATGACAAAAAAAATAATACATAACACATCTGAGATAACAGTATATATAAGTATATATATATATATATATATATATATATATATATGGGGAAGTCAAAAAAGCAAACAAACTCAACATTTGACAGTAATGCTCTGCTGTGGTTGGTTCAGTTCAAGAACAGTAGCGAGGCAGTAGAAATGGATGCTGTTAAAATGCAAACACTAAAATATAGCAGTAGTCAAGAACCTGAGATTTATTGGTCTTCATGGCGAGGAGGAAACATGAGCCACAAAGCAGATTCCTTCAATCCCACGGCACATATCAAGGGAACATGTGCTAATTTTTTTTTCACAGTTAAACAAAGTGATCATTGTATATCTTAGTCTGATTCATGGATTTAAGTACTTTATCAATGTCTATAAAGAGTGAATAATAGATATAGGTCACCAAGCCCTTAAAATGAAACATCTCATACCTGGATTTGTTTTTGTGATTATAATCTGATGTACAGAAATAAACCAAACTCTTATTTTCCAGTTAAAATCTCATCTCCAGTTCAGATTTACAGCACGTCAGATGAACTGCAGAGTTTTACACAGTAGTTGAGGTTTCCATTTCGTTAGTGTAACCTCAGGCTCTGGGTGCTCTGAGGTTGCTCTTCTCTTACATTATGAATGACATGTCTTCATTCAATAGTTCTGTAGTTCTGGGAGGCAATGGGCAGAATTACTAACAGAGGCCACAGTGATTGGCAACAGACTGAGCTGCAACTCATGGAGATGAATGGGTCTGGATGTGACTGGTTGTCATCGTGGACTTAGTGAGGAGGGACTTTTGGAGGTTCTGATGCAGGGTTTCTGCACATGGTGAGACAGGTTTAAATCCCATTTTTGGCCTTTGGTGGCAGTCATGGACGGTGAAGGGCCTTTGGCACGGAAACAAATTGAGCCCGGCGCACACTGGGAGGATTCGGCGCACTCCGATTGCTCAGCGCCAGATTCTCATCGTGTGCGTGCAAATTGACATGAGCCATTTGTCCGTCGAGGCCGTGAGCAAAATATCGATCATGCTCGATTTCTCTCGGCGTGAGTGAACAAAGTCTCATCGTGTGCGGGCTACGTGAGCACTTTTCTCACTACAAATGATTTGTGCGCATGCGTTACAATGATGCAACAAGATGCCAACCAGCAGCGACTTGTTGAACGAAACGATATTAGAAGACAAATTCATGGATCTTTGACAAGACCATCCTTGTCTGTTTAATATTCGTCTTGATTTTAAAGATAAGGATAAGAGGGAAGAGGCAATAAAAGAAATTGCTAAGAAATTGGCGCAAACTGGTAAGAATTGTAATTTCCTGTCCTAAATCTATATCATGATAATCAAACATTTTTATGGGCAAATAACACAGAAAAAAAGTAGTCAATTATACATAGTTGATTAGTATAATGTGAGCAGAATTCTCATTGTATGCGGGTGTACTATCATCCGCACGGATGGCGCTGAGCAGTCGGCGCGCACCGAATCCTCCCGTGTGCACCGGGCTTTAGTGAAGACAGTGTTTGGAAAGGAAAGGAAAGGGAATGTCCTTGGCGTTGACTGCTGTATTTAATCCATCACCAAAGTGGACAGGGGCCCAGGGTTATAATAGTTTTGGATCTGTCTCTTATACACATC
>JAFBJS010007182.1:73079-89238 GCA_016785265.1 Paraplagusia blochii
CTGTGTATTCCATTTACTTTCTCACCTCTGTACTGGTTGCGATAAAATACTTTTGGACCAAGTTAAATGTCTGGAGTCCATGTCCAGTATGTCAAAGTCACATCAAAATGAAGTCATTGAGCTCTATATTGGGAACCTGTCTCTTATACACATCTGCAATAAAGAGACCGCTTTCTGTTTAATATTCGTCTTGATTTTAAAGATAAGGACAAGAGAGAAGAGGCGATTGAAATTGCTAAAATATTGGCACAAACTGGTAAGAATTGTAATTTCCTGTCCTAAATCTATATCATGATAATTAAACATTTTTTATGGGCAAATTACATGGAAACAATACGAAATTATACATAGTTGACTAGTGTAATGTGAGCAGAATTCTCATGCGGGTGTTCTATCAGCCCGTGCGGATGATGCTGAGCAATCGGCGCGTGCCGAATCCTCCCGTGTGCTCCGGGCTTTAGTGAAGACATTGTTTGGAAAGGAAAGGGAATGTCCTTGGCGTTGACTGCTGTATTTAATCCATCACCAAAGTGGACAGGGGCCCAGGGTTATAATAGTTTTGGATTTTTCAGTGTAGTTTCGTTTTAGTTAGTTTTGCCTTTTAGCATATTAGTTTAAGTTATTCGTCTTAGTTAGTTTTAGTTTTGTCCAAAATGTTTAGTTTTAGTTTAGTTTTAATTAGTTTTAGTTTTCGTTTTAGTTTTTGCGAGGTTCGAACAAAGACGAAAACGAAGGGTAGTTCATTTCTAATTTCTGTTAGTTTCAGATAGGACACATTTTCGGTTTAGTTAGTTATAGTTTTTTTAATTTAATGATCGTTTTAGTTAGTTTCAGTTAACGAAGAGTTTTTTTTTGTGATTGTTTTCGTTTTTTCGTTTTTTGTTAACGATGATAACCCTGCAGGGGGCAGCTCTGAGCTCACGGGGAGCTGTGAGTGGGGACGGTGCCATGCTCAGTGGACCTCAGTGGAAACTGGCCAGTTGATGGATTCAAACCTAGAGCCACACGGATCTCGTTTTTTACAGTGGTGGGCCGTGCATTTCAACCGTAGCCCCTTGGTGACGTCATAGTTTTGTGACATCAAATTAATACGCCCCATAATAACATCAGTATGACGACTTTGACGTTGTCAGAGCTTATCCAATCACAGTACACGTGAGCAAATCATGTGACAAGCCAGCTAGATACTGCTGATGTCACAATCTGGCGAGATGAGCACAGCCTTCACTTTTGATTCTGAAGGCTCTGTCAGATTTCATGCTAGCTGGCAACACTAGCTTGCTAAAATATGATTGGATAAAAAGTTTTATCAAACTTTTTAAACGTGAAAAATCTTGTTATATTAATTGAAATAATAATAATACAATTTTTATTTAAAAATATTCATGAATAAATGTGTTTTTCTGAGTATGTTTAGGCCAGCAGAGAAGGCTTTGCTGGCCCTCACGCCCACCACTGTGTTTTTAAACCAATAGGCCACCACTGCCCTCTATTTAGTTAGAGTTTTATTGTTCTCCTACATTAGAAGGTTGCACAATTGTCAAATAAAAATGCTTTGTGATCAAAAATATTAAATTTAATACAAACTAAAACATCGGACAAATACTCCAATATCTGTGGGTATACCACATACATACTCCTAGAAACCCAACTACAAATTAAACAAGTAGGACTTTACTTACTTCTGAGGAGATGAAGGACTGGGTAAACACTGATGACTGCTTTATTTTTTTTATTTGAAAAGACCACATCTGCTGTAAACACATAGTGAGACTTATTGCTGTCCACTGACACAGAGGACCAATCAGGGACTGCAGGAATTCCTTCAATCCCAGAACACCCACCAAGAAAACATGTCAAAAACCAAAGTCTTCTGTTTGCAGAATGATCAGAGACATGAAGAAAAAACATTCTTTTGTGAGACGGTACCTAACACATAATATACAAACAATATACAGCCCACAGGAATTTTACTTTCTCTATATAATAAAATATTAAGATAGATCATCTTGGACTTTGCACTATTGAAATGCATTGGGGTTTTTGTAGTAACGCATTGTAACGCAGTGGTGGCTTAGTGGGTAAGGAACTGGACTGGGGTCCGGATGGTTTCTGGTTCAAGTCCAAAACTTTCTAGGTTACCACTGAGGTCCACTGGTCCACTGGTCCCCACCTGCTGCTCCCCCACTGTTCACTTTGTTAATGATTAAATGCAGAGGACACGTTTCATAGTGTGCGGCGGTGTGGCTCACAATGACAAGGAGTTTGTTTTCCTTCCTTCCTAGTCAAAAATATTTTCACAATATTGCATTGATGTTGGTAGTAAAAAGTACATTAATCATGTCTCCTAAAAAGAGCCTGAAAAATAGTGACAGTCCACATGTGAAAGCCGTTTGACTTTTCTGTCCCAGCGTGAGTGTCGTGCAGACACTGGTCAGCCTGGTCTCCGAGGAAAAACGCAGCAATTATATTTCCCTGTAGTTCAGTAATTGGGAAATGTTACAGTGGTACGATCCGAGCCAAATAAAATTCTAAATCTCGTGTTTTTTTGGGAAAATGTTCTCATGTGGCAACAGTACTTATGTGGCAACCTCGAGTTCAAAATTGTTGGAGTCGTAAGTCTCACCTTGAGGACAAAGATTGTTGGCACAAATCATGGAGATGTGGCCTCCCAGTGTCAGACCACCGAGTGGGGGGGACATTGGTGCGTCCTCCTGATCTAGAATGTGATGCTACTACAAAAAAACTGATGTCTTCCAGACATCCTTCTGTGGACATATTTTTTTTTGGCCGGAAACAAATTCTGAGCCTGCCTCTTCCTTTCTTTTTTCGGTTTGTCTTTTTCAGGAGTTGCCACCACAAATCATCATTTTCCATCTCCCCTTGTCCTCTGTATTTTCTACTCAAAAGTTAAACCAGAGCCCTACTTTAACCTTGTAGACAACTTCATCCTCTGTAGACAAGTTTAGGACACTACAATAAGTAGTGTCACATCTTCTGTTAAGGACGTCCACTCATATATTCTGCAAAACGTCATTAAAGGGACTTGTTGGGTGGCAACTGCAGTGTTGTTTCAGGTCATTGAATGCGGAGACAAATGTCCCACACAGTGACACTGGAGAATGACAATATTTTTCGGTCCTGCGTCCTTACGATAACCAGATGGGAGTTTATGGTGAGGGATAAGGTCATAGGATACCTACAGTTATAGGCAATAATGATGAAGCAGACACAAACAGTTTGGACTGTGGCTTCACCACATTTATTTTTACTAGACTGTTGTTTGTAATTATGTAAGGGAAGCTATTGGGGTAATAGAAAAGCGGAGTGAGTCGTCCAGGACAGGGTTTAAGTCCTGAACTTCTGAACATCTTAACAATTGCCTAAGAAACTAATATAAGGGTTATTTATTTTAAAAGATATCAAATTATGTCAAAAACATTGATAATGATAATGAAAGTCTTGGAAGTTTTTTTCCCCTTCATTTGTAATCTCTATAGTGGACACAGAGACAGAGCAACTTTTGCAGCAACTTAAAATTTTTATTTTACCTTGTTAGTGATGAACCTAAAGGGTTTGAAGCTTCTCTTGTTGTAGCCTGTCAGAATCTCCCAGGAAATTAAGGAATCATTTTTAGAAATATAATATTTCAAAATCAATTTGATAAAATATGATTGTCTTGTCCGGTCGTTCAACAAAGAATTCCAAACACATTGCATTTATTCCAAGGGATTTTTATGTCCCACATATTTCATCACACGTGCAGGATGAAGCTCTTGTAAAACATCTGAACCTGTTGTCCTATAACTTGTTAACTCTATTAAGTCTTTTTCTTTTCTTTATTACTTTTTCTTCGTAGTTAGATTAGATTTTTTTTGACAAAGACAATGTATATTTGGCAAAAAATATTTGTACCAGACTCGTAGCTCCTAGCTCGTAGAACTGATTTCCATCTGCAGACACTGAGGGAATAAAACGGCACAAAGAGAGATGTTGATAACAAATATAATACAGTGCTAAATACATTACATACAGTGACAACTCATTCTAAATTAAACAGATGAAATTCATTAATTTTTGCTCATCCCTGACTTTTTACATCTAGAAATATATGCTGTACAGTAAAGCATATCTATCAAACTCAAGGCCGGGGGGGCCAAATCTGGCCCACCAAGTCACATTGTATGGCCCTGGGGAGCTTTAAAGGCATTTAGTGAAGTTAATGCAGCAAAGTTTCTCAAGCCAAGAAATAAAAGGTTTTCATTACACAACAATTAACAACAATTAATTTGCAGCTTCACTAAAAATACATTTCTAGAACAAATAGGTAGAGGGAACATCTACACCAGTGGTCCCCAATCATTTTCTTAAATGGACGGGTCAGCTAGTATCACCTGGTACAATGGACTGGTAGGAATGTGCTTAGCATTGGATTTTCACAAAACAATTTTTTGCCTCTATTCTGTTTGTATCAGTTTGATTGGATTTTCTTTTAATGTGGTAAATTAGTAAAAATGAAATAAATATTGTAACTGGGTTCTACTGCGGCCCTGTACTAAATGGCATGGGGAAATGGTGGCCCAGTGGTTTAGGAACCAGACCCGTGTAAAGAAGGGGCAGGTTCGAATACACCAGCTGCCAAGTTGTCACCGAGGTCCATTGGGCACTCACAATTTTTTTTTCAATGTCTGATGGACTGGTACTGGTCCACAAACCAGTGGTTTTCCACCACTAATCTATAAAGCTTTCCATACAAAACAGCCCTTCAAGCAAACTGTGTTGCAGATGTGGCCCCTGGTAAGAATTAGTTTGACACACTGGTCCACAGCATTGACCAATGACTGTTGATCTTGTTGTTGTGACTATGAGATTGGAGGTTGAAGAAACAAGTATGGGGTTTTCTTTAGAAAAAAAATTAAGAAATTGTCTTTTCTCTCATGTCAAAACATTAAAATAAATCATATTAGTTACAATTACGCACATCAGAAATTCTACTTTATATATTAAGACTATAAAGACATATTAAGTAAATTATAAAATATGAAATGAAATGAAAGCTGGCTAATTTGTTTCATACATTAACAAATAAAATTGCTTTCATTTAGTTTTTTTTTACCATATAAAAATAATTTGAAGTCATGACGAGGGAAACGTGCTGTTCATTTACGTCGCTGTCAGACGTCATTGTAATTTACAACACACAGACAGCAAAAGTACCGAGTGTGTGAGTTTGTGCAATCGTTTTTTTTACGATTCCCGCCACACAGTCGGCGACGCCGTCCTACAGTCGTCTCTCCTTCTTCACCAACACTTCCATGACAGTGCGTCCGATTAGCCCGGGTGTAGTTTTACAGTGTGTGCGTGTGTTTTTATTTGTGTTTATATGTGTTTTTGCACAAGAGCAGACACAAAAGGACGAGGACAGACACACAGCACACAGTGAGGGAAGTGTGCCGTAAACCTGCCACAAGTGATTTAAAAAGCCATATTTTTTCCTGTTGTTGACCAGCAACATGTGGTGTTCATAGACAGCACATGAGGCGGGACATAATGGATGCTTTTAGGACAGCATTGTCGAGCGCGGTTCTCGGTGTCCTTTTATAAAAGTTAAAAACACACATACACACGCACAAAACATTTCCTTAACCATAAATTCAGGCGGACCACCGGCTGAGTCCAATGAGAGCGTCGACTATGCTCGGTATTTAGCATGCACCAATCCTCCTCTCACTTTATGAATTGTAGCGTCTGTCAGAAAAATAAGGCGAGAGCAGGAGAGAAAGCTTCTCCACCCATTTTAATTAGCTGAGCCCCTTCTTTCCTCCTAACCATAATTGGATGGGAGTCGAGTATCAGATGAGCAGTGACGGAGAAAGGACTGTTGGTATTAAATGTGTCACTGGTAGAGATGTGAGGGAGAAAACGGCGACCGTGATTCATTCCCTCGCTCCGTAACATTTGGTGCTGGTTTGTGTACATGCTGTAGGACGGAGCGGCCGCATTCTGAAGTTTTGATTCATTCGCTGTTTGTTTCTTCTGATCTGTGTCGCAGCAGCAGCAGTGTGATGTTCCCGCCTTTGAAAGTGTTCCTCCCCACACCACCACCACCACCACCACCTCCATCACTACAGTTTTTGGACACTCATCCCGTAGCTCGTTTGTACACATGCATTTTTTATTTGTACCGACTTGTGAGGCAAACACGAGGCAGCTGATAAACATTACTGCTGGTGAACTTTGTACTCCGCAGCCTTTTTGTTTCTATATTTTGTGTCGTGGTGATACGAAAGTCTAGGCCAGGCATGGGCAAACTAAGGCCCAGGGGCCGCATGTGGCCCATTGAGCTTTTTAATGCGGACCGCCAACTGTCCAAATTAAATTATTTATTAACTTAAAATATAGTAAATAAATGTGTTATTTAGTTATTTTGAAGATTCATTCATCCATGCCTGTCATAAAGGGGAAACTGGGGAAACTTGTAAGATTGTAACTTAGTAAATTGTTATTATTTAAATGCACATTAAATAAAAAATGTTTTCGAAATGGAAGCAAATGATAGACTAGGGTGTACGGGATCAGGAATGAGGTGATTAGAGGGACGACACAGACAGGAAGGTTTGGAGAAAAAGCTAGAGAAGCCAGATTGAGATGGTTTGGACATGTTCAGAGGAGGGACAGTGGATACATTGGTAGAAGAATGATCCTAGAGATGGAGCTACCAGGTAGGAGATTGATGGATGCAGTGAGGGAAGACATGGAGGTAGTTGGAGTTAGAGTAGAAGATAATGAGAACAGTGATGGATCTACCAGGTAGGAAACAAAGAGCAACGCCAAAGAGGAGAGTAGATAATACAGACAACAGGAGTAGATGGAAAACAATGATTTGCTGTAGCAACCCACAAAATAGGGATAACCTGAGAGGAGAACAAGAAGAAAAAGGAAGATTAAAAAAATAAATAAAAGAAAAACAATATTTTTTTTTCCAGTTTACTATAAATGTACTGTAATAATAACTAATTAATTTATATTAATGTACTGTGATATTAACTAATTAATTAATATTAATTAATTAATTGAAATCCCTTCACTATTTGAGCGTCAAAAACCTAGATATATATAAATTTTATGAAAAAAAGGGTAAATCAACCAAGTGGAGAACTGTGACCAAGTTTCAAGCCTCTAATGGTAGGAGACTGAGAGTAAAGACTTTGTTTAGGTGATAGTGAGTGGGGAAAGAGAGGGAAGGCGATGTATAAAAGCAAAGGACATTGAGCAAGACATCGCAGCAAAGGGTCGTGTGGAAAAATGGAGCTTGGTTGAGCACTAAAAACCTGATGTTTCCTTGATCGTCACAAGGAAAAGCAATAGGTGGAAAACGCGTATGTTAGGGAGTTCATATCTGGGAGGTCCACTTTATACAGATACTGTATATGAACATATACAGTACAACATGTAAACATGTAGATATAGATACAAGTATATATATATATATATTTATACATACAGTGCATGGACAGCATATGTCCTTTTCCTTGCAGTGTGTCAGATGTTTTTAACAGCATCCTACCTCTAAAAGGTAATAAATACTTGGACTCTAAGCATATCCCACTGAGCGAGTATTAAACGTTAATAAGGTAAGGATGTGGATAAATGTAAACAAATGTTTTATGTTGTTGACAAAGTACGTGCAGCGTAGCAGATCCAGGTATAAACTCCGTTACACACTGGAGCTCATGTACAAAGCAGTTTAAAAGTTCAGCGGTGTTGGTGGGGTCTCCCAGTTAGAGCCCCCTCTCTGCCAAATTTGCTTCCAAGCATACTTTTAATATCATGCAGGTTTCCTGCTGCTATGTGCTCTTGCAGTGCATGTGCTCGATGTAATGGGGAAAACCACAACTTAGGCCCACGATCAGTGGGGTATAATTTTTTTAAATTGTTCTAAAAGCCACATAATGTTAAATGCTTGTATAAATCCAACCCAAACCAGAGGGTTTTAAGCACAGTCCTGGGCCTAATTATTATCTTTTGGCTGGGGAGACAAAGTGAGCTGGAGACCCACGTTCCACCACCCGCATTGAGCGCAGCAACAGTCGTTTGCACAGAAACAGGTTGTCTCGTGCTAATGAGAGGTGGGTGTAGGGTTGGAGGGTGACAGACTTGCTTGGCCCATGTGTACGCGGCCCACTGCACCTAAACTAAAGTGAGGATGGTGGTCTCCATCATCAGCAGACATTAGGCTCCAGCCAGAGAATGAGCAGCCTGCATCAGGTGGCAGTGGACAATCGCTGCCTGTGGAGGTCAGCACACAGACAGACGGAGCTGCTTAAGATCCCTGCTTATCAGACCAAAAGATCTCAGTGGGCCCTGAATCAGCGGAGAGCTCCTGTGATCCAATTAGAGATGAGTTTGTTTGCATGTGTGTTTGAGTGTGCATGCAACTGCTTCTTCATTTATGTAAGCTGTTAATCCCCCAACACCAAAAGCTTTTCTTTGACACCTTTTATTTGATATGATCAAAGAAAGAAAATCTTGCAGAAAAAAAATAGATTTACACCTAAAACCACATGTGTCAAACTAAGCCCTGGGGGCCAAATCTGGCCCCTCAGTGTAAGTATTGTATTTGGCCCATGAGATCATACTTACCCCAGTATTCAGACCATATGTACTGGCAGGATTTGAAGCACCATTGGGCAGCGGTGGCCTAGTGGTTAAGGAACCGTACTGGTGTCTGTAGGGTTCCAGGTCTGAATCCACCAACTGCTGGGTTGCCGCTAAGGTGCACACCTTTGTCCAGTGGTGAAGGGAGTGGTCTAAAATAGTGGTTCTCAACCGGTGGGTGCCTTCCAAAAAGTGGGTCACAGACCCGTTCTGAATGGGTCGCGAACAGCTGGTCAAAAATCAGCTAAATAATGTGAATCTGCTGTTTAGCATGTGTTTTATTTTTGAAAATCTCTTATTCTCACACTCTGCTGAATAAAATAAGGCACACTCTGCTGAATAAAATGAGTATGTTAAAAAAAAGTGATTTTTCAACGGCTTTTATTTTTTTTTAGAAAATTAATTTGCTTGGTTTGAATTCTATGAGAGTGGGTCGCGACTTCATGACCACAGGAAAATGTGGGTCCCAGAGTGAGACCAGTTGAGAACCAATGTTCTACAGGAGTATAATTACTAGAGTTCCCATCACCAAGAAACTGATGAATGAAACATCTTTCAACTCTAAGAAGTCCAGTTGCTAACAACTAAACCCTTTGTGGATATCATGACCTGGATGAATGAGAATCTTCACAAAACTTTAACAATCTAAGCCGCCTATGCATTGAAAAGATATTTTTTTTGGTACGTACTGTTCTACTTGTATATCAGTAAGCAGGAAACGCGAGCTAACGTCCTTCTTTCCTCAGATAACCGCCTTGGTTCCCTGTATGTTCATGAATGGAGGCACAGATGTGCACCATATGCAGATTTTGGTCATGGAGGCTGGGAAACGTGTATAAGTGAATAACTGTTGAGGGAAATTCACATACACGAAAACACTTCTCCATTGGTAGGGTGATTCTTAAAATGGCTAATTAGGCTACAGCAGCTGGCAGAGGAGAACCGTGGCAGCAGGGGTGGCCTTAGTGCGTATTACAGCCCTTCAGTCACTTTCAGGTTTTGGTTTCTGTGGGCTCTGTGAAGAAAAGGAAATTATGGAGAAATTATGGAGGTGTGGGAATAATAATGTTTGAGACATAGGAGTAATACTGTGACTGCAATGCTGTAATACCTAGACGTAGTGATCAGGATCTTTTTTTTATGTATAAATGTAAAAAAAAAGTAGCTTATTGGCCCAGAGTCAATGTCTCTGTCATTGGTGTGGAACTCCAGGGTTCACCTCCTGGGTATGATCCAATCCTAGTTAGGGTGGTTGGCGCCTTCCAGTGGGCCCGCCACCTGCAACATGAGGGTCTAGTATGGTATAGTGCGATATGGGTGGCAGTGGACCAAAATGGTGGGATGGATGAATGCATAAAAAAGTATTTAGTTGGAAGATTTATTAGCTTTAAATCTCTACATGTGATTTTCTACTCATCTATATTTTTACAAAGAGATGTAGCTAGGGTCTAAACCAGCCACTAGAGGGCACAAGCCAGTGTCTTTTTTTAGTGCCGGTCCCAAGACCGGTAAAATGGTGAGGGTTGCGTCAGAAAGGGCACCTGGCGTAAAACTTTGGCCAAATCAAAGATGCGAGACAACACAAAGATTTCCATACCGGTTAACAACAACCACCAAAAGTCCTTTTAACCTAAGGGATACTCAGAGGTAGTTGGAGTTAGAGTTGAGGATACAGAGGACGGGGGGGGATGGAAATTGTTGACTTGCTTGTCAACCCGTGAAAAAAAGAGATAAGCCGAAAGGAATAGAAGAAGAAGAAGTCGTAGCTAGGGTCCCCAAGCAAGATATCGCTTTGGCTCCCACCTTACATTGCACGCAGCAAAAAGCCCCCTAGTGGCAAGAGCCCTGTAGTGGCTGGGACCCCAGGCAACTGCCCTGAAGCACCTACCACCTATCCACCAACAACAACAGCACCACCACCCTTATTTTTACATTTATACTATGACTTACATAAAAATAGTTACATCAAGGGCAACTGGACTCAGTAGGTGACTTGAAGATGTTTCACCTTTAATCCAATAGGGTTCTTCGGTTCCAACTTCTCATTCAGTTCAGTTCTAACATTAGAATTGATAAAGCCTTTTGGAAAAGAGGCGAAATGTCTTCATGAAACCTACTTTGTCACCTTGTTCTTGATGTTACTACATTTGGATTAATTGCCTGGGTGAGTCTGAAGTGATGGGATAAGATCTGTCCACACCCAACATCCAGTGACACAAAATCACATCTGAGTTCTTTACATCCAGAAAGTATTTCCTCATCCATCGCACTGCCGAGCACAGTACTGTGCAATCAAACTCCGGCATCTTTTGCAATAGTGCTTCAAACCAAGTTGTGCGGCTCCTTGTTCTGCTCGCGATGACAAAGCCACACAAGCACATGTCCCTTTAGAACTGCATTTTGTAATTTAAAAGACTCTTGAGAGACCCCTCTTCAACCCCCATGGGCTCCTTCCACACCCATTGTCAAATGCGATGTGACAATTAAGACCAAATTAGATCTTTTCAAGTACTTGTAATTTCATAAGAGAGCAGACCCCGCCCCCACTCCCATTCCCATTCTTGCTTTTTGAAAATGAAATGTGGAAACCCACAGTTCCTCAAGAGCCACTTGGGAAAGATGGGAACCAGATATTAACCCTATGAGTGATGGTTCTCTTAGAGGCCCCCCCACACTGCCAGCCACCTCCACCACGGGACCACACACACACACACACACACACACACACACATGAAAACACCTGCACAATCAAAAACCTAGACACATTAAACCCAGATATCCCTCCCTTCAGATGGACTGACAAACACATTTATTCCTGAATTGTCTATTTAAAGAAGAAAATTGCAAGAGATTAAACTGATTTTCCTTTCTCTTATTACCCATGATATAATCTGCAGCTGCAATCAGCAGCATTACACAAGAGCTTGTGTTTTCGCAGAAATAATTGAACTTATTTTGTGTTTTCAATCCATTTGATTCATTTTCCTGAGTTCCTCCTGAGCTGAGTTTACCCCACGCAGACTGAGACTGGGCCTCTCCATTTGGAGCTATTCCACCATGTGAAAAGTAAATGATGTATTGTCCTAATTAGATGAAAAAATATGAGTAATCCTCCCAGCATGCACCACTTCTGAGAGGGTTTATTTTTCTAGCTGAAGGTGCTGCTCTGTTTTATTTACTTTGATCCTGTATGTTTCTGACTCTTTGGTAATCAGAGGTAGAGAGTCGTTACGTTGTTATCACAACTGCAGCCGCGCCGGGCAAGGCTTGACACAAGACGTTAACCCGTCTGTAATGGAGAGGCCTTCGCTTGCTCAGTGGCCCGGTCCACATGGCCCCCAGCCTCGGAGCAACATACATCAGAGGGCGAGGATTTCATTACAACCCACCTCTGAACGAGCCCAGCATTAGCAGAGGTGTGGAGAGTGGCCCGGGAGGGACCCAAGGGGAAAAGACGGAGTCACGAGGGCACACAGGTTGGCCTTTGAGGACGGTGCCCCGTAAACCAAGAGGAGGAATGAGTGATGGGTGTAGTTTGAACCTGCTCCTCCTTCTTCCTGAGCATTCTCTGTAATCATTACTTTGCATCAATTTGTTTAACAGAAATGAACCCTGGGGATTTCCAGGCAACTGGGCAATCACTTGTTAGGGTTGTCCTGATACCAGAATATTTATCCTGTGTATACCTGTCTTTCAGTAGATGCATATAATGAGATATATATATATATATATATATAGATATATATATATATATATATTTATAAATTGTAAGTATGCATTATATGCACCTACCTTATCCTGTGTATACCTGTCTTTCAGTAGATGCATATAATTAGATACAATATTTTATATATATATATATACATATATATATATATTGTATGTATGCATTATATGCATCTACATTATCATGTGTACAAGATGCAGTATGATTAGAAAACTGGTATTGCTGCTAATAAATGTTTTTTTTTTTTACTTTGACTTAGACTTAGACAGACTTTGTTGATCCACATGGGAAATTGTTTTGGCACAGCAGCACATTGAATTATCACAGATAAAAATAAAATAAAGTATAATTAGAAAAGTTGAAATGAAAAAAAAAAAGAAAATTCTAAAAGAAGATCAAAGATTAAGAAGAATGAAATTAAACACAATAAGCAATAGTGGAGTTACAAGGGTTGAAAACTGAAGTAAAATTACAAAAGCAAACATTGAAGGAAATAATTATTTCATGGAAAAGACACAATTGTCTGGTTGACCCCAATGATAGTGTATAAACTTATGCATACATAGGTATATATATATATATATATATATATATATATATATATCTCATGAGGCCAACGAGACACCAAACTGCAGTAGAAAATGGACAAAAAGCTGACTGTTGCACAGCTGGTTGTAGTAAAATAACTGTTACACAATATTGAGTGCCACATATTGAGTAGCAGTCTTCGTATTTAAATGAAATAATGTGTCCAATAACAGTGCATCTCTCATGAATGCATGTTGATTTTCCTTAGAGCGTCCAGTCTCTCTTCGTCTGATGCTGGATCAGACCTGTCTGAAGTCCAAGGCAGTAAAAATCCTTCATCCTTGGTGGGAGATATTATAAAGATCTTTTCTGAGCTGAGAACCCTGCTTTTAAGGGTCTCACAACCTTCCTTTATCCTCCTCCACCCCCACCCTCTCCACTCCGCCGTTCTTCACTTCATAGCTCCACGCCTCGGCCATGTGGGGCTGCACCGCGTCTCACACGATCGCTGCACTATTGCGTGCAGAGACTTCACCGAGAGCACAGCGTTTCCACCCTACTACCTTACGCATGAGTGGATCTGGGAGGGGCTGATTGATGGAGGTAGGACAGGAGGGCGGATAGTGGAGGAGGGGTATTGCTGAACCCTGATGGTAAAGGTTGGCGCATAGAACAAAGGTCATGTAACGATGGTGGATATTAAATAAACAAGCAAGTGACTGATAGAGTGGAGGTAAAGATGAATGGAGAGATGGAGATAGACTGGGGGGTGGAGCTGCTGATGTATTATTCAGGTCATCTGCAGACAGTCATCTCAAGCCATTGGGATGTCACAGGGAAAGAGGGAGACAGAAAGGGTGGGGGCCGTCTAGGTAGACAAATGCACAGACATACTGTATCACTGAATGCTTACACAGTTGGTCCTGTTGATATTTACTATATTGAACACATATTAAATTAACCATAGCCTGTCCAGGATATGGATGTAGAACAATTTCTTCATAAGGAGATGTGTAGGTTGTTGTGTTTGCAGACATCTACCACCTTAGGACTAATCACCCATCATGCACCAGTACATTCTGCAAGACAGCTCTGGCCTCAACAGTTTCATTCTTAGAAATGTCTGGAAGACGTTGCAGGTCTACAACTGTCTTAAGAAACAGAGATACTCTACTGTTCTTTGACCAGTCCAGTTTATTGTCAGTGATGATATCAAATTACCTTTGACTATGTCCATCCTTTTGACACCAGCCCCAGGGACCTTCTCAAGTCAACAATAGGTTTCTGAGTCTTTGTCAGTTTTTTAAATCTCTCCCCTTGAATTGAATGCTGTTGAGAACCTGGCAAAATGTTTTTTTTCTCATCCATGAAAAACACTATTTGACTGACGGCTTGTTTATTGCTCAAACACTGCAACAGTGACACACTTCTGCCCAGCATGACATTTTCATTTGGAGGCTTCTCATGCACAATTTCACTGGCACCTCCACCATCTCCTACAGAGGAGTAGAAGTTGGTTAAGACTAAGGATCTAGTTTCAGATGTCAGATCTTTCGAGGGGTTCCATAAACAGGGCCGTATTATAAACTTGTCCATTGATAGACCTCTGGGAATAATCAGAAGATTGGCACTTTGACTCAATGTCTCTGTCATTGGTGAAAAACTACAGGGTTCCATTGGGCTCACAACCTGTATCATGTTCACGAGGCAGTGGCACAGTGCAGTGGGATTTGGGTGACAGTTGTGGAGACTTCTGCACCTGCAGCCCCTTAACAAATTAGGGAACAAAGATGGACGGATACAAATTTCAAAAAATTGTTCTAATGAGATCTTGTGATAGAAGAGAGTCAGCTAAGGTGAAGGAACAGGTTTACTGGACAGTTGAGTGACCAGCCATGAGGGATGGATTAGAGACACGAGGAATAGGTAGAAGACGAGAGACAGAACTGGAGGTGGAGGAGTTAAAATGCTGAGATTCTCTTTAGGAGAGACAAGGATGGACAGGATCAGGGATGAGGTGATCAGAGGGACAACACAGACAGGAAGGTTTGGAGATAAAACTGGGGAAGCCAGATTAACATGGTTTGGACATGTTCAGAGGAGGGACAGTGGATACATTGGTAGAAGAATGATCCTAGAGATGGAGCTATCAGGTAGGAGACGCAGAGGACATTGATGGTAGTCAGAGTAGGAGATACAGGGGACAGGGTGAGATGGAAAATGTTGACTCACTGTGGCACCCTGTGAAAAAGAGACACGCAAAAAAGGAAAAGAGGAGAGAAGAAGTTCTTATGAGATCTGCTTAAAGAGACATTTTACTCACAGAGCAGAGAATGGAAAACGGAGTTCAAGAAAAATAATTCCAACTAATCGTCCTATTGTCTCCCAGTGTGATAAATTACAACACATATTTTCCCAAGGCGCCTCTTCATTCAGCTCACTGATTGTCCTAATTGCCACTGGACCTGTGTGTCACAGAAAGACAGCAGAGCTGTTGGACGTCTGTTGCTCTTAATGGTCAATGGTAAATGAAACCCAGTGATAAATAAATCATTTGTCGGCCAGTGGAGAACTGCTGTTTCTTGCGTGTCACACACCCTCCTCCTCTTTTTGTTCCTTCTTAAGTGATTTTTTTTTTCCACCAGTGGCACCACTTTCACCCCTTAAGAATAACATGATTATCACGAGCATGAAGAGCAGCACAATTATTCACAGCTCGCTTTTTCTCAACTTGGGAAATCACCTTGAAAATTGGGCAGGCCTGCAGAGTGTTTGCCACTTAAGTCAGCACTGTGTGTGTGAGTGTGTGTGTGTGTGTCTGTGTGTGTGTACATGCAGACTCCATGGTAGATCTGTGGACCGTAACGTAAACCAATTTCCAGCGGTGTTACTTGTGTAACCGTGTGAAGTAGCACCAAAAATTGACATCTTACATGATCCAAGATATCTAATCCACATGACATGTATTTTTAATTTAAAGTTCATTTATAATGGTTATAAAATCTATCTGATCTATCCTTTGATCTTTCTGGAGAAGGTCGCAAAATTATGTGCTCCTGTTTATTTTGTCTTTTTTACATGAAAACCCCAAACATTTTTAACACTTTTTAGCCCCATCGTCTTCGTAAACTTATACGCGTCGTTTACGCGCCACCGTTGTTTTATTTTTCGCCCCCAAAACCCTGTTTTTACCCGTTTTTCGGCTCCCGTTAACGGCCGACGCATGGCCGAGACTTCGGCTCCCGT
>JAFBJS010007186.1:0-61317 GCA_016785265.1 Paraplagusia blochii
CCCTGAAAATCAGCAGCTCACCTGCCAGTTAGGAAAACCTTTGAGTGTCAAGTATCGATTTTTTCATTCATATGCCAATTTTAGAGTGTGTGTGTGTGTATACACACACACACACACACACACATATATATATACAGTACATATACATATACATGCATATATACTGTATATATATACATATATTGTACATATATACACATACATATGTATATTTGTATATATATACATATATACATATATGTGTGTATATATAAACACATATATACACATATATACATATATGTGTATATATATATATATACACATATATGTATATACATATATGTGTATACATATATATACACATACATATGTGTATACATATATATACATATATATATACATATATACATATATACATACATATATACATATATACATATATATATATACGAGTGTGAATAAATAATGGAAAATTGTTCTAATATTAGGGAAATACATAAATGAGTCATAGTTTGAAACAATCACTCACTTTTTTTTTTTTACAACATAATATAATAATATAAAAAGATTTATGGAGGAACCTGCTGCTCTTGAGATTTAAAAGTCATGAACCACACATATATATTTTCTGTATATAATTTTCTGTTTATTGCAAACAGCTTCTGCATGGGAATATAACAATCTGACAAACTCAACATAGCCTGACCATAATAGCAGTAGTTTAAGATGTGATTAGTGAAAGACAGCCCCCTTAGAGCTGCAGTTTTTAACCAAAGTTCTGTCTTTATTTGTCCAAGATTATTATCAAAAACAAATCAGCTGACATAATTACTCTACAGAACTAAAAAGTGACCAGAACAAAATAAAATTGAAGAACAAATCAGTTTGGTGAAAAGCTTCATGATACCAACTGGAAAGGAACATGGATGTAAAAAAAAATGTGAAAACCCGCAAATATTCTAGTATATCTGTTGGTCCACAGGCCTGACCAACAGAAACTAAAATAAAAGGTTTGATGTTTTTCAAGCACTGATTATTATGTGATCTCGCAAGAACAAATTAATTCATTAATGAATTTTAAATGACTGAAGCGTGATCTAGAGAAGTGTGCCGTTGTCATGGAGTTAACTGGATTAAATCTGTTTCCATAAAAAGAGAGATAAACCCCGTCGCCGTGTGAATGCGGTTAACGTTGCACAACCATTGCATCTTCTTAGACCGTCTCCGTCATAGAAAAAAAAAAAAAGAAAGGCTGATTAAAAAGGTTACACCCGTAGACAAAGAGGGTAGTCTGTATCACTGGTGCCTCAAGTGGTGAGGTAAAGATTCAACATCATATTTGTACAACGAACGGTCAAGACTGGACCATTTTCTTATGTGGATCAAATATATAGCGTTTGAAATCCAGGAGAATGCCCACAGGCTGGGAGTCTGCCCTGATCTCCTCTTCGTTCGCTTCGTTTCCACCCTTGCCTCCACCCTTCCCCCTCTTCTTAGAGGTGGAGGACAGGGACTGCTTGGTTTCTGGCAGAAGGCCGTCTGAGAAAAAGATTGAGAAAATTATCAACGGTATATAAAGACCTCAAATAAAAAAAAAAATGTAAGATATGGGTTAAACTAGGAATACTTTGCAGCGTGTTGTCTAGCTGTGATGTTATCTAATGACTGATAAATATCTCTCTCCTTCTGCCTGGTCTGTGTACAGTAGGTGCTGTAGGAGAACTCTAAGTGAGCCGACCTTTCAGGTGATATCTCCATGCAACCTGATGTAAAGGATCAAAACACATCACTGTGGTTTGTTTGATTCTTTGTCTTATACCTCTTATTCTGCCACCTTGCTCCTACACCAGCTAACCCCCCCCCCCCCCCACCTCGCTCTTCTTCCCCCCCCCCCTAAACATCGCTTCTTATCTTGTTTGCAACTCTCTCACCCTCACTTCAGGTTCTTAGTCTGAGCCGCTTCCTGTGGATGTTTCTGTTCGACGTTTTTCAGGCATGCACAACAAATTCTTCACCGGCGTCAGATCTGTCTCCTTGTCCTTTTCTTTTTTTTATTATATGCATGTTTAGTGGACGGCCAAAAAAAAGACAAACTGGTAGCTTGTTTTTGTGTTTTGAACACAGGAGCTAAGAAATGTTCTGGGTTCACTGCTTCACATGTTGCCTGTCTGACCTCACGTACCGCGGCGCCAGCATTATTCTTGTTATCTCTATGCCAATGTGAGGGTTGTTATGGTTGCGGAGCAGCCAGTAGTCTCTTCCTGTTATCTTCCATCAGCTGAAAACCTCCATTTGCCACCACAGAAAACACTCGCACACCCAAACTTAAATGTTTTGTGTTCACATACCTAACAACTGGCACAAAGGATGTTTTCCTTCAAATACATTTCTGGGTATTTGACTGTGCAAAACATGAAGCCCCCTTTTTTCCCCCCATATTATCATCAAAACACTGGCAGGGATTAATAGAGTTTAGGCTTTTCAAGAGTCAAGTAAAGTGCAGGGAAAGTACGCACTCGTGATTGGACCGAGCAGCGGACTTATCAGACAACATTCATCACAATCAAGGCCCAAACTTGACTCCATACAGCATCCAGTGTGAGTTAAATGGAATATAAAATCAGGTTAAGACATTATGTCAGGACCTGATAAGAATGACCAAGAATAATAGATAGTCTCGTGGCTTAGTGTACTCATAAAAATGTTCATTCACTGCAGCCTGGAAGGAGCTGAACAAAAGCTCAGACAGCACAACATTATCTGCAACTTTCTACTAATCAGAAAGCCACTTTTTGATTAGAGATTTTTACTGTTTACTTTTCATTGTTCCCTGGGTGACCCTTCATTCACTGAATGGATTAGAAGTAATGTTTAGTGGAAAACCAGGAGATAAATGAGCACGTTTTTGAATCCAACAGTAAATAAAATAAGTGGCCTGAAAGTTGTGTTGAGAAAAGTTACTGCTCTGAATCTTTCTTTTTGACAACGCAGTACATGTTGCAGAGAGAACACAGAACAACAGACAAAACAAACAAAACCAGAAAGAATTAATTTTATTTTTTCTAACATTTTTGTCTGACTTACAGACGGTAATGATAAACTTGCGAGATGCATGAAAACCTGTGTTTAGTTATTGATTATATCTTTCACTTTGAAATACTATTGCTTAAATAAGGCATTTTTTTCCACCAACCTTTCCAGGGTCTTTTAATTTTTTGATGAAAGCGTTTATGTTATGGAAAGCATATGAACTCGTACCCTCTCTGTATCATTAGGACAATTAGAATAAGACTCCTAGTAATGGCAGAAAGTTGTCTGCAGAGGTCCCCAGAGTATGGGCCGCGGACAGGCAATGGTCTGTGGGTCAGTTGGTAATGGGCCATACAGGAAGATTGTATAACTTAAGGAAGGAAAGCATAGAAAGGAAACTACATATTGTGACTTTGTGAAGCGCAGCACTGCACACAACAAAATGTGACCGTTGCATTTAAGTCATTACCAAAGTGAACAGGGGCAGCTGCAAGCACCCGGGGAGTAGTGAGTGGGGACAGTGCCATTCTCAAAGCATATCATTGGTAACCTGGCAGTTGTTGGAGTTGAACCAGAAACCCTGCAGACCTAAGTCCAGTTCCTTAAACACTCGACCCGTATTACTGTGGAATACAGTATTTCTGTTTTAATAAAAATCTGATTCTGAACCAATCTGCCTATGATTCAAACTTGATACATGTCAAGATGCAAAATGAGAAAGGCCCATGTCCTTCATTCATTCATCTTTATCTTCTTATCCATTGCTGGGTCGCAGGGGCAGCAGTCTCCATGACTGCCACCCAAATCACACTGCAACATACTGTGAGCCTTCCTGTGGGTGGTGAGCCCACTGGAAGTTATATGGGTTAAGATGGTGCTAAGCCTCCAGCACCTCAGTGGTGACCTGGTAGCTAAGGGCCTATGTCAAACTAAAATAAAAGCTGGATTTAACAGTCAATGGCAGGAGTCCAACTTGAAATATCAATTTATTGCAACAGTTTGTTGCCATGTTTCAAGCCAGCACTGCATAACAGAGGGCTAGCGGCTACAAGATGAAGTAAGGAAGGGTTTCAAAACTGCTCGGCACTCTGTGGACTAAGGGTCTCAAACTCGTGGCCCATGGGCCCTTTCTGGAATGACATCTTGTGGCCCGCGCCTTGATTTGAAAGTTGAATATATAATACTATTTTATAGATTTCTTCTCCACATTTTATGGTAAATCCTATAGTTCTCAAAACCCTGAACCACAGTCTCCTTCTGGTTCAGTGTTGTATTACACAGAATCTATGGGAAACTGATTTTTTTTTTTATTAAATTTTTTTTTCTTTTCCATTGAACACTAAAAGCTGGCGCGGCTCTTCAGTGAAATGATAGTGTGAGTGGTGGCCCTCAAGTTATTTGAGTTTGAGACCACTGATGTTAACCAAGTCCACAGTAGATGAGGAGCAACGTTACAAGAAAAAGTCTAGAAAAGTTGCCTTCACAGTGGATCTAACGCCGATTGTTATATTTACAAAACACTTTTTTATGCACTTTATTAGAGGTTGGGACATTTTTTCCACAACTGTTGCTGGTCCATGGTGCCCTACAGTACAGTGTGTCAATGTACAGTACATGTCAACATTTAAGAGTCGGTGCTGCTTAAAATGCGTCATGTTTTGTTCTTTCACTTTGACCAAAGCTTCTGAGCGAACACATATTGACAATGATTTTGACCCACATCCAGGTCAGCAAAATTGTACCATCAGAGCACTGTCGCCAGAGAGGAGTCTCAGATGGTAACTCCTGAATGAACACCCTCTTCTCTACACTCTTGCCGGGTCGATGCTTCTGTCAGTATGTCAGACAGTTTCAGTTATCCGAGCATGAGCTGCTTAAGAGGATGTAGGTGAGGTTCTCTCTCTGTAAATGTTTTTGTTTTCTCTTCTCTCCCGGTGTGGAGCCATGGGTTTGGAGCAACAGAAGGTAAAATAAACACAGAACAGACTTCCCCCGGAACACGGGCCATCCCCAGAGGAATCCTGGGAATGTGGCTCAGAATTACCACATCCTGAAAACCGCCCGTGGAACCCCATTGGCAAAAGGAAAGACGGGGAAAGTGTTCGGTACGGGTAGAAGGATTAAGTGGGACACACCTTTGTACTGTTAAAACTGCAACTCCCTCAAGTGTCTGAGAAATTCTTACCTAGAATCCGAACTTTGAATTTCCCGCTCTGTCCAAATCCACCCTCGATGACACCTCTCTCACCTGTCGACAGCGTGACGTTTAACCCCACAAAGAGTTGGAGGTTTGTTTCCTTCTTGAACAGGTTGCGACCAATCACTGTGTAGTCGTCACTGACCTGCAACGAAAAGGATTCGATTAAAATGAGCCAACACAGACAGATGGAACAAACAAAGAAGAACTCTGGTTTATCACGTGACTAAAAGGTTTATAATCATCTCTGATGGAAATCCAAAAACTGCACATGTAGAATATGATGTTTAAAAATAGATAAACGAATTTCTACAAAGCACTGTAGTAGAAGAGCACTTTTATTTTGAAAACTTTGTTTTAACCTACAGTAAAATGAAAATAAAAACACAATACATACAGTATGGGCAAAACATTTGGACACCTTATTCAATGCGTTTCTTCAAGCAATCATTTTCATGACTATTATATATGTTGAATAATTACTGTATATTGAAAATGTATTTATGACTAGACTGTCGATAACTGTAGTGCATTGAAGAGTTTAGATTTGATTTGATTTTTAGGAGAATCAGGAGTTTCTTTTTGGAAATTTCACGAATATTGTAGATTTAAGATAACTATTATTATAATAGTCTTCTAAAATGTGCAATAGTCATCTATGTAGTCATAATAAAAAATCATCAACTATTTTCACTGTAGATGACTATTGTAGGTAGTAGATTTCAGATTAGATTAGATAGAACTTTAGTTATTCCTCAGGAGTTCCCTTTGGGAAATTAAGTTATTTTTGTGATCATTTACATTGTTTTACATTTACATTTTTTGTTTTCTCTTTTTCTGACTATTTACACAGAGTAAAGGCAAAAAGACCAACAGGTGCAAAGCATATCTGGGAACTCTGATGCCAAGAGAGCAAAATACATTAACATTACACTTTTTTTTTCATTACATATTTTCACATATGTTTAGTTCTGAGGCGAATCTACAATGTAAATAGTCACAAAAATACAGTAAATGCATGGATTAATGTGTGTCTTAATGTTTGACCTGTGCTGTACAAGAAAAGGAGTTCCTATATTTTAAAGCAAATGAAACCAAAGAAAAGCAGCCGGATTCATAATTGACTGTAGCTCTGAGTCACTAACAGTTAGTGCAGTGTGGAAATAACGCTGTTGTATGAGGTTCAGTTCAATGTAATGTTATTCTATTAGGTTGAACCACTGGGTTAAACATAGGGTACGAGGGCACCACTTTGTCTGCAGATCAGTTCTTACTCATCTTTTATTCTGAACTCTTGTCCATTCTTGAACATTTGAACTTGTCTTTTTTTTCATGCGTGAATGATCGCGTGACAGATGGTTGGATAATAAAAACATTACAGTTACTGGCTACACAAGCCAGACAGACCGTATCCTCTGTGACTGGATGAGGATGTCATCTCAGCCATGCCAGTTATGTGTTCTATTAACATAAGGAATGCTGAAGTATGATTGAACTTCACTGGTCCCTGTTTTCTTTAACAGTCATCGAACGCATTGTCACATGACCGCGCTCTGACCTCACACCGTTGCATAGGCTGTGGCCAGAGCTGTCAGCACCCTGCAGTGTGAAGAGCAGGAAACTAGTTCACACACTTGACTCCTGACCTGCATATAACCCAGGCATGGGCAAACTATATGACCTGTAAGCCAGATGCAGCCCATTTGGTTTTATGATACAGCCCACCCAATTGTTATGTAATCAATTTATATTGTTATTATAATTCTGGTTTCTCCTCGCAATTACTGCGTTTCCCCTATAGATGGTGCAGGAAAGGAGTAGGCAGAGCTGGAGGTGGCAGAGTTAAAGATGCTGAGGTTCTCTTAAGGGGTGATTAAGATGGACAGAATCAGGAATGAGATTAGGGGGACAACACAGACAGGAAGGTTTGGAGAAAAAGGTCGAGAATCCAGATTGAGATGGTTTGGACATGTTTAGAGGAAGAACAGTGATTATATTGGTAGAAGAATGATCCTAAAGAGCGAGCTACCAGGTAGAGGAAGGCCTAAGAGGAGATTTATAGCTGCAGTGAGAGTGGACATGGAGGAAGTGGGAGTTAGAGTTGGGGACAAAGAGGACAGGGTGAGATGGAAATAGTTGACCTGCTGTGGCAACCCCTGAAAAAAGGGACAAGCCGAAAGGAAAAGAAGAACATAGTGCTGGAAAGGCTAAAATGTGTTTCAGCATTTAGGTCTCTCAGGGTGATATGTTAATGAAGTTGATAAAGTTGTTAGTCATCCAGGAATTTTGTTAGTGCCTCACCCCTGTGTCAAGTTTATGGCCTGCGGGTCAAAAAGACTGTCAGGTCTAACCCAACGTGAGGGCACAAATATGAATACTGGTGACTGCAGTAACCGCAGAGTCATAACATCCACAGTCTGCACATACACAAATAAAAATGCAAACACGTTCAGAAGAAGAGGAAAAACTGTCACATCAGTTATCAGTAGACAACAAGAGAATTAGATAAGAGGAGATAGGGATCGGAATGAACTGGAGCCCAAGATTGAGGACAGAACGAAACGGCAAAACCACAAACACTTAAATCAAGATGACAACTATGTGAGAGAAAGAGATAGAGGAGGACAGAAAGTGAGAGAGAAAAACTGCTGAGGCAGAGAGACCAGACGGCAGAGTCAGGTTAACTCGCAGTAATGTGGGTATTCCTGTGCCACTCAGGTGTGTCCAAACAGCGCCAGCCTCTGACAGCTAGACAGGGCCGGTGGCGTCAGGCGGCCACCCACGCACACCCTCTGTGCCTCGCCGCATGCTAAGGCATGCGTGCGTGGCCGTGCCTCAAACGCTGCTCATCGGGGCTGCGTATACATGCTTGTTTGTGTGTACGTGTCTGTTTGTGAATATACAATAGGGGCTCTGTCTGAGAGGCACGCTCCAGTGCCACCAGCAATGAGAAACATCCAGAGCAGTACAGAACAGACACATGACGTACAAGGTGGTGCAGAGGCCAGAGGAGGCGCCGACACAAAGCCAAAAGGTAAGAAGTTTAAAAAAAAAAAATTTTAAATGAACTTTCACTTACTCTTTCCACCTGCCCTTCCTTGTGTTTGGTCTTGTAGATGCGGAGATTGGGCAGAGCAGTCTCGGTGTAGTTTTTATCCTCAAACCCCTGTAACAGACGGCCTTGGAAGGCTAACCTGCATGCATTGGCGTGGATGTCAGTGTCCAGCTTGGAGCCAATCACGAGGCAGAATAACGGGCAGGTGACGGGCCGCTCAAACTCCAACAAGGCCCACTGCTCTGGGTCTGGTCCTGAAGCAGTCTCTCCTTGTCCCCTGACGTACTCGTCCTGGTAGAAATACTCTCTGTTTTGGGTGAAAGGTGTTTCCAACAAGGCGGGTAGAGTTGACGGTTGTTCGGTGTCAGAGGAGACCTCGCGCCCTGCCCCAGGTGGGAGGCCAAAGAAGGTGATCTTAGCCATCACGGTCTCGTGACCCACTGTGATGTGGAACTTGGCGCGGGTGGAAAGAGACCCCTTAAAGTAGCCAATCTTTCTGACGGAGATGACAGCAGCATAGAGGGTCCGTAGGGAGCCTGGGGTGCAGACGACACCCCTCTCTAAGAGTTTAGGGTCAAACTGTGTCACACAAACTCCCACACGATCACCCTGCATGGCCCCTGACACTGGCTTTCTGAACATTTGCACCGACTTTATCTTCTTGGTCACCTGCGATCCGATGAAGAAAAACAAAAACAATAAAATAAAAAATAATACAAATTAATTAACTGATTCTTGAAAATGTGCATTATAGATAAGTTATTTATGAACTAAAAGTATAAACTTTTAACTAAAGAAAATAAAGTTAAAGAAAAAGAATACTGATCTTCCCCCTATAACTAATAATATCAAAAATAACAGCAATATTGTATGACAATAAAAAAAGATACAATGTTCATATTGTGTGTGTACCGTTTACAGTATGTAGTTCTTTTATCTGTCTAAAATGTTCTCATCCCAAGCCACCGAATATTACCGGTATAAAAACTGCATGATAGCGAACCGTTTCTTCAGCCATTTGCTGCCACCAAGAGGTGAACTTGTTTATTGCAGCGAGAAATGAATAAGTTTAGCTTTAGGTTTGCATCTGTTCTTTATTACTCCAAAGTCCACCATCCTCACAACCCCCATACTTCACTTATATTAAAGTGAAACATCCTCTGACTGTGAAACCACTCAGCCACCTATCCCTCTGTCTGTCTGTCATAAATATATCATTCCAGGCTTGTACCTTCAGAGCTGGGATCTCCACAGTGTCATTAACAGCCAGGGAGCCTTGCAGTA
This sequence comes from Paraplagusia blochii, assembly GCA_016785265.1. Classification (NCBI taxonomy): domain Eukaryota; kingdom Metazoa; phylum Chordata; class Actinopteri; order Pleuronectiformes; family Cynoglossidae; genus Paraplagusia; species Paraplagusia blochii. Next base: position 9,549 of record JAFBJS010007186.1, read on the forward strand.
TGGTGCCAGTCATAACTGTCCCCTGTCCACGGATAGAGAAGCAGTGGTCCACGGCCATTAGGAGGTCTCCTGCAGGGTCTCTCTCAGGGAGGTACGTCTGTTTCTTTAACAGCTGAAGCATAAAAAAATAGGCAATAAATTTGGTAGAACTGTTGCACATTTGCTTAAAAAACAATGATCGGAATCAACAAGCTGATAGGATTTTAATGAATCACAGCAGGAGCTCTAGGGCTTCTAGTACAGTGATGTCACTGGTGTATTTCCAAACTTTACCTCTATTAACTCTGGCACCCCCTGTGGTTCCTCCGTTCCCAGGGCCTCTGGACCTCCAGGCTTGGCTGCCACAGCAATTACTGGACATTCCTTAAATCTATTTGACAGGAGAATAAAAAATTGTCACCAATAATATTTTATGCTTTGTACATAAATTAATTATTTGTTTTTTCTATCATTCACCGTACATTTTAATTAATTCAGTACGTTTACTTATTGACATACCTAGACTTAGGTACTATGTGGGAAAGTTCTGCTGTAATCCTAGAGGTAAAGTGGCTCTTTCACTAATCACAAGGTCAACAGTTTGATCCCCGGTTCCTTGAGTTCTCATGTCAAGTGTCCCTGGGCAAGAATAGCAATTTTCCCCAAATGTCTGCCTAAGTGTGAGCGTGGATTTTTCACAAAAGCACTATAAATAAAGCAAGTATTTGGCGTGACTAGTAACATCTGTCAGGCAGCGTGTCCACAGCCTCAGTACTTGGCCATAATAATCACCGCAGCTACATTACACGACTGATTTGAACCATGTCCAGAAAATATGATGCTCTATTTAAAATGCGGGCGAAAAATAAAATGTAATTTGCAAATTAACCTGAACCTTTATTTGGAAAATAACAGATTTTGCCTGACTCTAGTTACATTTTTGGTGCAGGACTCTTCTCGACTAAAGACAGACTGACAAACACAGATTTCAGCCTAGATTATAAAGACCATTTTTAATAATTTGTGCACAACAAGCCCAGACACTGTACTGCTGAGATGCATAGAGTTTGGAGCAACACAAAACAACACATCAAAATGGTTGTGTTCTGTGTTGGTGTAATGGTGTTTTTCATTAACACTATGATCATCTTTACAGCAGAACTTCAACATACCGCCGTTTGAGCAAGCCACCAAGCAAATGTTTGCCTTGAGAAGAAGAAATTCCTTGAGATACAAGCACAGCCTTACAGTGTAAGAAAGCCTAAGAAAGTGAGTGGTAAGGAATGTAGTCCATCCATCTATATTGACCCGCTAATCATTTACTGTGTATTAGTACACAGTGCATCACACTCACCATTCTTGAACCTTCCTACAGGTGGTGAGGCTACTGGATGCTTAGGTGAACCCTGGAGCTCCACACCAATGACGTTGACTCTGGGCTTTAGCAAATGGATGGTAGCGAAACTCATAATTAAAACCACATTTTATTTTATATCACGGAAATCCTTATATACTTTATTTTTACTATACATTTTCTTTATGTGTTGTGTGCATGTTTCTATGGCAACTTAACACTTATCATTGTTATTAACTATGGATTGTTATTAGCTATGGATTCTTTGAATCCATTCTTTGGAATGGATTCTTTTGTTCTGTTACTTCTAAAGGAAAAACATAATGCTTGTACCTCAAGGTTTGAATGTGGACTCCATGTGCTCAGGTGTCAAACTCAGGCTTGAAGCGCTAAATCTGGCCCTTGATCCCCTGACCCACTAATTCATAGGTGTCTGCCCTCCAGTATATGGTCCCTATGTGACAGGATTTCTAGTATTATATTTTGTATTATAGTTTGTGCACCATTTTATAATACTTTCAGTTTGATTGTTTTTTTGCTGTTGGCATGTGAAAAAGTGGAAAAAACAAAAGAAATAGAGCCAGAGATGTAATAATAAATAAAATCACTATATGTGAGAAATAAAATTTCCAATTTAATTTTATAATATCAAGATTTGGTTGTTCCACAGCAGGGTTCTCAAACTTGCGGCCACTGGGCCATTTGTGGCCCATGGAGCGAATTTTTGTGGGCCCCACCTGGATGTGAAGGTTGAATGTTAGCGGTGCCCACAAGATTTATAGAAGGATTCTACTGCAAATCAATGGTAAAAAATGGTTTTGTTTGATGCCCTCAGTGGTAGACACCGCTATGGATGAATGTGAATATTACAGGGCTCGTTTAAAGTGCTGTATTACAGTGGAAAACTGATTTAATTATTTCATTTTCACCATTTTCTTTGCTTCTGTATTGAACATTAACAGCTAATGCAGCCTTTTGGCAAAATGACAACAGTGGCAGTAACTCAACTTATTTGAGTTGAAGACCACTTTCGTTTCCACATGAAAATATCCAACATTACAGATTGGATCAATTTTTCAATAAATCATCCCAGTTTTTAATTTTGGTCCGATGTAAATTTGCGTTTGTCTGCACTGCATTCTTTAGAGGCTTGTATTTTCCAACCTTGTGCTCTCCAGTGTCTTGTGCATCCTCTTGGTCATCTTCTCAATGGCTGCCTGCCTCTTGTTGGGTGGCAGGAGGTCAATTTTGTTGAGAACAACCACCATGCGATGGCAGGTCAGCTCTCCAATCAGCAGACACTCAGCAGTCTGAGTCTGAACACCCTTCACCACGTCCACCACCAGCATCATTAGGTCAATAATCTGTGCACCTGGAAAAAGCACAGGGATCAGAACTGTGGAATACAACCAGAGTCCATCGCTTATTGGTGATAGAGACACTTTTCTGTGTTGCTTCTCTGAGAAACAAAGTCACCGGACTACGGGTTCGTAATTGTAACACAAACAGGATTGGACACAGACACACAAATACACAGGAACAAGAACAAAAATTAGATGATGGTGCAACCAGGCAAAGAGCGTAAAAGGCTAGAGGGTTGAAACTAGAGCTGGAGCTCACTTGGTTGTCTTCCCTTTCCCTCTCTTTTTTTCTGACTCTGGCAGACATTCTTTCCTGTGTTCTACTCTTTTCTCTCCCTTATTTTGGCTCTCCCTCCTTCCTGTGCGCTCCCCACTTGAGACACGAGAGGAAGTCCAATACATACCCCGACTCCAACACTTTCCTTCCTCCCTAATCTACAGCATGTGCCACCCCACTGGCTCACATTTTTGATACTGTCAGCTGGTTACATGACAGAGCAACACTGGCACTTTACCGATGTTCATTTGCACTTTTGCAGTTAAAAGCATTGATACAGAGAAGGGGAGACCCCTACTGGGGAGGTCGAGTATGCATGACTATGAAAAAAAGAGGGTGCTGCAGAGAACCACTGCTTTTTATGTGTTTGCAAAAACTGAGTATTATCATTATAGGAAAAGTTTTAGGCAAGTTAAAACTTAACATTGATCAATAAAGACACAACCTAGTATTTTAGCTTCGTGCAGCAAAGCAGCAGATGGAGTTGTATTGCGGCAGGAACAATAGACAATTTGCTGACATAAGGAAACTACTTTTGACGTCATAGTTATTACACAATCGGCCCCTGATATACTATATGTTGCCAGAACCGTGTAAGGGCTTACCCCCAATGATGGTGCGAATCAAAGAGGCATGTCCTGGGCAGTCAACCAGGGTGAACTGCAGGCTGTCATATGGCTGCTCTACGCCACTATGCCGTATGTGATCCGGAAGATCCACCGTGAAGGAGGAGAATCCCAGGTCAAGCGTGATGCCTCTCTCACGGGACTGCGGGTTCTTGTCGAACGCTGCCGTTGAGGCTGTGCTGCTCAGCGCCCTGGCCAGCGATGTTTTCCCGCTGTCCACATGTCCCAAGACTCCAACGTTGAAATTCAACGTTTTAATGCGGCTTTTGTCATCAGACATAATTAACTGAACACTTTACTGTCAACAGTTTTCTCAACGTTGGTCTGGACCTTGGACCCAGAATCAGTCGAAATACACGTATAATGTTTAACTCTCAACAGATGTTACTGCTACAAAAATAATGTCATCTTATCTCTGTGCTGTTGTGTTCTCTCTGTTGGTAATGAGCAATCGTCCACAGTACAGTTTAACAATATAAATTACAAATCATTACGTTTATAGTAACACTTTATATTATTACCATCAATAACAACAATTTAGGTTTTCCTGACTCACTGTCAACTTTCATTTCTTCTACGACCAGTGCCTAGAGCGCAACACAACCGGAAGTTAAAAATTTTGGGCGGGGTTTCATTTGTGAAATACTTTTCTAACCAATGAGTATTTTGTTTTAGCTTGTGAGAACCAATCGTTTCAGATGTTGGATAGGTTGCATGACATCACTTCCGAGTACTTTTTGTAAGCAATACATTACACATGGAAACAAATTAGGCTGCGCTACGGTGTAGCGCAAATATTTGTACCCTAGACAACTGCTTACCGCTGTGTGCGTACGCTTGAAAAGTAGTTTTCTTGTACGTAGGTAAAACACAACAGTAATTTGAGCGTTTATTTTATGAACAAATTTTGATGCATTAGCTATTATTTAAGCATATTTTATTATATTGATAACAATCTTGCATTTCCTCAGAAATATGTAACACGTATAACATGTTTTAGAATACCATAAACAAATACTTCTGTTAGTGTATTTTAAGTTTGATTAGTAATTAAAACCAAAAGCGTACGATTTTATGGCATCACTTAATATATATATTTTTCTTTATTAAGGTTTATTACAATTTTATGCACTGCGGGTAAAGTTTATATTTCTATTCAGTTAGATTTCATGCTGTTTGTTAACAAACATGTTAGTCCTAACAGGATTCTGAGTCTTGATAATGTCTCCAAACCTCAAAAAGTCTTTCTCCTATTTAAAACCTGACTATCTACACGTGTTCTACTTGCATCATGATCTCATTTACACACTACAATACTAACAACTAGTATTAATGAACCATTGGCTTTTATTTTTAAAAGACGATTAAAGTGACTTTGATACCGTCCTGTGGGTTTATGATAATAAATTTAAGAAAATGAATTCCAATGCAGCAACAGAGATCATGAACGCTTACCGTGTTCAGTCCGGCTGGTCAAGTTACCAATGAGAATAAACTGACTGACTATATGGGAATAAACCAAATAAATAAACGACTAGTCTAGTCTACACGACTATATTTAAATATGGGGTTGAACAATTAATCTACGACATAGCCAATCGATTTACTATATAGAGAATGTCAGACTAGCTGTTTAATGAAGCTGGCAGGGTGGCTTTAAAATTAAATATACAAAATAACTAACCAATTAATAGGCAAACGCAAGAACGCGCTTGTTTGCGGGCCGGGCGCGTACTCGCGGAGCAAGCAGTTGGCGTGGAAACCAAAAAACGCACTACACGAGTTCCGGCGCCGAACGCGGCGGGTAGAAATAACCAGAATACCCGGCAGGTGGTTTGTTTTATGTCCTCTTAAGACAACGAGCAGAAGATATAGCATTAGCTTTATACAAAACAATTTGAAATATGAAGATCGAGGAGGTGAAAAGCACCACAAAGACCCAGCGCATCGCCTCTCACAGCCATGTCAAAGGACTGGGACTGGACGAGGCCGGCTATGCTAAACAGAGCTCGTGTGGTCTGGTCGGTCAGGAGGCCGCCAGAGAGGTAATACATTTCATTTAAACAATCTTTTGAAAGTTCAAATTTCAAGTGAGTCTTATAATGAATGAAGTCCCTCACGGTAGAGTTTGTTGTCACTTTCTGTGACGCAGCCGTTGGCGTAGTTAGCATGCTAAGCGTGGCTGTACCATAGTGCGCCCATGCTCCTTAAAGAGACAGTCAACCACAAATATATCTCATTCATTCATTCGCTCGTGACTTCGACACCTTTTATTAATGTTTTATAGAATACAATATGCACAAACTATATTGGGTTTCACTTATTTTTACTCATAAAAAATCCGTACTGCGATGTTTTGTTGTTGCATTAACTTATATTTCAAACTCAAGGCCCGGGGGCCAAATGTGGCACCCCAAGTCGTTTTGTATGGCCCGCAGGAGCTTACAATGGAATGTCTATGCAGCAAAGTCTCTTAACCTGAAATTTGTTGTATTACACAACACTTACCAATATTTATTAATTAAATAACTAATAATTCATTCTAGTTATTTGTATTAATAAGCTATGGAGTAGTTACATCTCTACAGTCTTCCATTTGACACCACTGCATTAACTGTCATCAAAACCACTGCCACGGGAAAGTTTGCATACAGTTAATTACAAAATTAGGTATCACTAATAAAATGTTATGACTGAAGAAACATACTGTGAAGGTTGTGTACAGCTGTCTATAAGATGTTTTGTGTCACTCGTGTCACTCCCCAGGCTTGTGGAATTATCGTTGAGCTCATTCGCTCTAAGAAGATGGCAGGAAGAGCTGTGTTATTAGCAGGTCCACCTGGTACAGGAAAGGTAGGTGTTCAGCAAATATTGACCAGCCATCAAGAGTGAAAGCTTCTTCAGCTGCTATAGATAGAATACCACTGCCTTTTCTCTTCCATTATTAGACCGCCCTCGCCTTGGCTATTGCACAAGAGCTGGGAAACAAAGTGCCTTTCTGCCCCATGGTTGGCAGTGAAGTCTATTCATCTGAAATTAAGAAAACAGAAGTCTTGATGGAAAACTTCAGAAGGGCGATCGGTGAGTGTTGATCTTTGGATTACTGTTACTGCCCTCTGGTTGGTGTGTATTTGGATGTTGAATTGCATCACATGAAGGCTTGCTTGGCAGGAATTAAATGAACTGAGAGTCAAGGTACAGCAGGATTTTTTTCTTAGACGGGAGGATGGTCTTGGACCGAATGAGCTAATAGTGACATCTGTCAGAAAGGAGGAAATAGAGCTCAGGCAAGAGGAAATCCATAAATCAGCACCCCGGGGTCTCCTCTAAAATCAGATCTGCGGGCGGAGCCAGTCTTTTGAAGGTTCCTGTCTCCTTGACAGTTTTTGACCCATCTACCCCCACCTCTCACAGACTGGGTCCTCCACCTGTGTGCTGCTCCACCTCAGAGAACCTCGTCTGGTCATGTTACACACAGTGATGGCTTGTAATTTCATGGGCACGCGCACACGTGTACCTCTCTTGAGTAATAAATCCGTTGTCTGGCAGACTGCGGTGCGGAATATGGCGGCCCATTTGATACAGGAGTATAGAGGCTCAGTTGATTTCTTGGCGTGTGTGTTTGACAACTGACGCTTGCTTTCAGGGCTCCGTATCAAAGAGACCAAAGAGGTGTATGAAGGGGAGGTGACGGAGTTGACCCCGTGTGAGACGGAGAATCCCATGGGCGGCTACGGAAAAACCATCAGCCACGTGATCATAGGCCTGAAGACTGCGAAAGGCACCAAACAGCTCAAGGTCAGTGGTCGTTGACTATAAAGGTGTCTCCCAAAAAATAAACAACATTTCCAAGAGCAGTGAATTTTAATTTATTTAATGATCCATTATAGGGATCACAAGATGGACATTAGAAATAGATGTGTTTTTTGGAATCATACCAATTCTGTTCCAGTGCTAGAGCTCAGTTTGTTGTACCGTAATTTCCGGACTATAAGCCACACCTGACCATAAGCCACATTGTTTTTGCATTTTCCATGATGAGGGTCAGTTTATGCTAATTTTATCTATGTACAAAGTGCGTTAGCGTACGTTAAACTTCTTCTTCTTCTAAGGTGTTTATTGGCGGTTGTGTCTTCCTCGACACCACCTGTCTCACTCGTTACATTTTCTGCTCGAGCAGTTAGAAAAAATGTATACATTACCCACATCTCTGCATAAGCCGCAGGGTTGACATTTTGTGTCAACCCTCAAGTTGCGGCTTACAGTCCGGAAATTATGGTAATATTATTATTAAATGCATGTTTTTCCCAAAAGGCAACTTGGGGAAAGTAAAGGGGTACGAAAAAGTTACTACCAAAAAATCCCATCTTCAAAACAAATATGCATGCTACGATTTGGAATTAAATATTTTAGTACAATCCTACAAAACAAATTAATAAAAATAAACAGCTTAAAAAATTTGACACTTGCTGCCACAGATTGGCCCCTTCCCTAGTTTTACACCTTGTAAACATTCTGCCTGAGAATTTTTGTTGCTAATGAACAAAAAAGTGCACAGGTAGTGACCTGTCTGTCTTTGCGGCTAACTAGTCAACTTCAAGTCCTGGTGAAAATGAAAGTTGTTTAGCAAAACATAAATAAAGGCAGATACAGAACCAGAAAGATTGAAATATTAATATTAAAGCCATCACTGATTTTAAGGTTTACATTTGCCAAAGCAGTATCTTTGATCATGATAGATAAGTGTGTTGATCATGTCTCTCTCTCTGTCTCTAGCTGGATCCCAGTATTTACGAAAGTCTTCAGAAAGAGCGCGTGGAAGTGGGAGATGTCATTTACATTGAAGCCAACAGTGGAGCCGTAAAGGTATCACCACATTATTGTCCTGATCTACTTTGTCCTGTAGTTAAATGTTTAAGGTTTTAATCAACTATTTGTCTCGTTGAATTAAGAAGTCAGTACAACATCAAACTCCTAAGGTCGACTGCTCCCTCTGTAGCTTGTCCTTTTCTGTCCTTCACGGCGGTCTTTCATCTCAGTCATGCCTGAAAAGCTCTGCTGTATTTCTGCTGTGCACTAGAATGAGCCTCTGTCATTCCTGCCGCTCTCTGTTTTCCGGCTATCTCCTCCACAATCTCCCGCAATGTCCCTCTCCACCAGCGGCTGTGCTTGTGGCCTGCGTTGACAGGCCACGTTGAGGGTTCCTTTAATCAGTACAGGTGGGCCGGTGGAGCGGGTCGACTCCTGTCAGAGGCCAAAGCCGGGGGAGCTGGACGACACGGATTTGTTGCTGTTGACAGCAGCTCATGACCCGCCTCCTCCAACCCTTTCGTCCTCCAGCGTGCTCTCTGTGTTGTAGCTGGCACTGAGTACAGTGCACCTGCTTGGCCTTCATCAGGTGTCACGAACTCACGGCTCACGGTCCATTTGCGATCCCATGGAATGATATTTTGCGGCCACCTTGATGTGAAAGTTGAATTTATAATATTTTATAGATTTGTTCTCCACATTTTATGGTGAATCCTTTAGTTCTCAAAACCCTGATCCACAGTCTCCATCTGATTCAGAGTTGTATTACACAGAATCGATGGGAAATGTTTTATTATGATACATTTGTTCTTTTGTATTGGATACTGACGCTGCCCTTCGATGAAATCATAGTGTGGGTGGTGGTCCTCAACTTATTTGACATTTTGAGACCCCGCCTTCCTGCCCCTGTACTATTTTACTGTTCTCGGCTGCACTGTAGTTTGGCAACATTCATTCATTCATTGTCATTTATCTGCCTTTTTGACAAAATCTATTCTCTGTTGTGGTGTTTCCATAGAGACAAGGTCGTTGTGATACATTTGCAACAGAGTTTGATCTGGAGGCAGAAGAGTATGTGCCCCTGCCAAAGGGTGATGTCCACAAGAAGAAGGAGATCGTGCAAGACGTCACACTACACGACCTGGATGTTGCAAATGCGAGGCCACAGGTACAATTCCCCTGATGTCGTATTACAAAATATGAATGCAGATCACAAGTTATTTCTTAAACATTAATTCATTTTTGTGAACTGATTACAGGGAGGACAGGACATTCTCTCCATGATGGGACAACTGATGAAGCCGAAGAAGACAGAAATCACAGGTGTGAAGAAGAAGCTTACGGCACTTACATGCAAAATTGTCATTATAAATCCTTTTAATAATTTAATTAAATTAAAATGTATTTTTATTTTTTGTTAATTTAAATGGTTTATTTTCCCCTCTAGATAAACTACGTGCTGAGATCAACAAGGTGGTGAATCGCTACATTGACCAGGGCGTAGCTGAGCTGGTTCCTGGTGTGCTGTTTGTGGATGAAGTGCACATGTTGGACATCGAATGCTTCACCTACCTCCACCGAGCGCTCGAGAGCTCCATCGCACCCATCGTGGTGTTTGCATCAAACAGAGGCAACTGTTTAATCAAGTACGTAGTTCTTTAACAGACACATTTCCGCTGAGGTGATAGATCTGAGGTTTTAACATTTTTCTGTTGTCCATCAGAGGGACAGAGGACATTAGTTCTCCACACGGGATTCCTCGGGACTTACTGGACAGGGTCATGATCATCCGCACAGTGCTGTACACACCACAGGAGATGAAACAGGTGAGTCAAACACAGTCTTGTTTATGATGAAGAAGAAGTAAAAAAATCTGACCAAGACTTTTTGATTTGATTTTCAGATCATCAAGATTCGAGCTCAGACCGAGGGCATCACTATCAGTGAGGAAGCTCTCACCCACCTCGCAGAGATCGGCTCAAAGACCACCCTTAGGTAAAGTGTCCAACCGGAAGTCACTGAAATAAGTGTTAGAACTGTGGGCTGAAAAAAAGCACATCAATCTGACTTGTGTTTTCTTGCAGATATTCTCTGCAGCTGCTGACACCAGCCCGTCTGCTGGGCCGAGTTCAAGGTAAAGAGAACGTGGAGAGAGAGCAGGTGGAGGAGATCAACGAGCTCTTTTACGACGCCAAGTCTTCAGCCAAAATCCTCCAAGACCAACATCACAAATATATGAAGTAAAAATTGAGTTGTTGATACTGAGAAGTCAATTGCTTTAAACTTCTATCTTTTCATTTCGATGTTTTCATCTTTGTCACCAACCACCACCATTGTGCTGTATTTACTGTTGTAGTTTTGTTTCTAATTAAATCTAAGTTTTATTGTTTATAAATAAAAAAGCTGGAGGATTGGAGGTCACCTCCTCATTCATCCCAGTCATTCGTCCCTTTGAGCAGATTCACCAGGAACAGTGCTGTGACCCTAAACAAAGTTATGTGAAGATAAATCATGAAACGATTTTCATTGGAAGGAATGTGAAAGAAAAACAAGGTCTGTTGCTATTGTGCCTTGTTTTTAGAGGGATTGCAAAAATGAAAGAGGAACAAACAAGTCTTAGCATCTGGATATCGTCTGCAGCACTGTTTACTGAAAGGTCACATTGTAAAAAGTAGCGACAAGAAGATGTTAATTCAAATGGTCTTTGATTTTCTACCTTTTTTAAATAAATATTGGGGAAAACAAGTTGACTGACACGATCTCTACTTATTCTTTCTGTGAATATATGTAAAAATTTAACATTTTTCATCTTATCTTTGCATTGGTGTGTCAGAGGTTTTGTTTTTCTAGACCGTAAGGGCCATAACCCCAGGAAAATTTAACTGGTTGCCTAGACTGTGACTAATAAACTTATTAGAGCTAACACAAGGCATGACCTGTGACTAGCTTTTGTTTTTTTAACAATAACAATAATAACACACCATGCATTTTAATTAAAATGTGTTTAATTAATTCACAAGATGCCTCCAGTTATCATCAGCCACCATTCCTAACAATGCACCTGTTTGGTTGTGGTAAATATGTGGTGAATATTGGTGGGTTTGATAACCTGATGTCTAGAAGAGTGCTTTTATTGTGAAGGAACTAGAACTCAGCTTACCATGATCAATATTGTGAAGGACACCAACAACACTCGACATGTCCAAGCCAGGACATAAAATAACGACTGAAATCCAACAGCTGTACTGAGTTTCATCTTTAATGCTTTTTTGTTGACAATTTTCTAAACAATCCTGATTAATCAAAATTAATCAACTATTGCTCATCCAAATCATGATAACAGAAACAAAATCCCACCGTTAGCTACCCACCGATTCAAATGAAATGCAGTTCCACTGTAAAAATTAAAATTCAATTCTGTTTTTTTTTTGTTTGATGAAAATATTCTATTTCTCCATGACCTGTTAACCTTTCACAAAAAATAAGATTATTTTTGACCCTGAAAATCTGAGTCAATAGGAAGTTACAGTCAACGGTGAGTTAAAATGTTAAATTTAAACATTGTTTCATTATTATTTTTAATATGACATATGTAGGCCTGGGAAGCCGACACCCTAATGTGGTCCAACCTTAGTCAAAAAGTGTAAGAACAGCTACTTTCTGATTGGCCGAGCAGAGCGTGTATTGAAGGCAGTCTCTCCTCCAGACCGCGCTCCACTGAACACAGATGGAGCTGCTTTTCCCATTTTCTCTGTAAGAGAAAGTAAGAAAAAAGAGTCCACCGTGAACGGAACCGTTGAACATCAGCAGGACCATGTTTCCCCTAGTTTTATAAACATATGCTTCTAATTTGTCATGAAAGGACAGAGAGAGAGAGATACTTCAACGGGACCCTCCCATCATTACCTCCCTCCTCTGTATATGGAGTGGAAACTTGTGAATCACACACGACAGACTCACTGTATTTGCAATTTAATACAAGCCTATGGTAAAATGACATAGTATTTGTAGATGTGTATGAACTCACCACACTCCTCCATTACTTCCTGGGTCTTGCTCTTGGCAGGACCACCAACACCAAGTTTACTTTTTGCTTCACCCAGGTCCTCGTCCCTCACCTCAGGACGCTGCATCTGTTCCTCTTCTTGTCCCAGCTGTAAATAAGTGGAAAGACACAAAGAATTAAACAAATCTCTTGTTTCTTCAATTCTACAATTACTTGAATTGATGACCTACCTTAGACATCGTTGTCTGTCAGGGCAAAAACACTGCCTGTGTTCTCTGAGGTTAAGGCCGTGGAGCTTGAATGCACTCAGCCCTGCTCTATGTTTAGCAAATGGAGCAGAGATTCTCCAGTGGACAATAAATGTGTTTTAAAGACTAACAAATGATGTAATGAGTGTTCAGACTCCTCCTCCTTGTCCTTCGCTTCCTGCCTCGTTTTTTTTTTCTCATGGTCTCTCATCTTTACTGCTGTATCATTAGACAATGATTAGGTCACTGCAGTAATCGGTGGCTCATTGTTTCCCATTAAAAAAACAACTTTTGTTTTCTGTCCTGGACTACAGTTACTAAGGTCCATTTGTACATACAGTGGGGATCCAAAGTTTTAGCACCTGAGGTAAAAAACGTGTGTAAAGAGGACTAGGAACGTGAATAAATCTCCAAAAAGAATCAAATTGCAGATGAGGCATTAAAAAAAAAGTTCAAAAAGATAGATTGATTCTATCATTTTTAAAGTAGAAGAAAACAAAGTAATGCCGTCTACAAATGTTTGGGCATCCTGCAGAGTTAACACATTCCAAAACCATAGGAATAGTCACAGTGTTATTTGTGTGCTAGTAAAGGAGACTGCTGCTTCTGCGTCACAGCAACAATTAGTACATCAGATTAAATGAATTAATGAATGAAGTATTTCTTAAGTAAAACTTGGTGGCAAAACCAGGAAGTGAAAAATCCATTTCCTGCTCATTTTCCTTGACCGTGTAATCAAAACAAACGAGCTCGTTATTTTTGGAGAAAAAACTTCAACAGTCGTTTTTACAAAATCTTTCATTTGCTAATGTTATTATTTAGTTACATTGTAACAACGTGTGCAGAAATTACAGTGTTTTTTTATGTAAAAACAAATACCTCTAGTGCTTTAAAAAAAAAAATTCATGATTACCCCCTCCAATAATTACATCCTGAAAAAAGATCACTGCACCGGGATAAACCCAGGAATGTTACCATAAAAATAGCTCCGATACACATGCGCACGCCCACACACCCAAACACAGAGGTCACTTATTCCTTCATTGCATTCACACAGTCAGTAACCATGATTACTCCCCTCTTCATCCACCGATTGTAGCTTCAGGGACGTTTTTCTGCCATTTTTGGTCAAATCTAAATCTTGCGTTTTTTTCTGTACTGAGGCAAAAGCTGACTCTTCACGAACTGTACAAGTCGAGTCTCTGTGACAAGAACAACAGCCAGGACGCAGAAAAGACACACGGCCCCGCTGCCAATGTGGACCAGCCTTAGTAACCATCCTCGATCGCAGCAGAAAACACTCTGAAATGGAAAGAAAGAATGACATTAATGTGACTTAACACGGATGTCCAGAGATGTCCAGAGAGTCCATGATGGATGAGAGACACTAGGAATAAGTAGAAGACAGGAGGCAGAGCTGGTGGTGGAGGAGTTAAAGATGCTGAGATTCTCTTTAGGAAAGACAAGGATGGACAGGATCAGGAATAAGATGCTTAGAGGGACAACACAGACAGGAAAGTTTGGAGAACTTTAGCTAGAAAAGCCAGATTAAGATGGTTTGGAGACATGTTCGGAGGAGGGACAGTAGTTATATTGGTAGAAGAATGATCCTAGAAATGGAGCTACCGGGTAGGAGACAAAGAGGAAGGCCAAAGAAGAGATTCATGGATGCAGTGAGAGAGGACATGGAGGTAGTGGGAGTTAGAGTTGAGGATACAGAGGACAGGGTGAGATGGAAATAGTTGACCCGCTGTGGCAACCCCTGAAAAAAGGGACGAGCCGAAAGGAGAAGAAGAAGAAGTCCAAAGACGCAGGGGTGACAACTGTAAATGTGGTACCTGGGAAACTCCTGTGACGACTGCACTGATGCAGAGAGTCAGCAGCAGGAGTGGGGACGGTAGCAGGCCACGCAGAGGTTTCCACGGACTGTTCCGGAAATAGTTGTGTATGTAGAGCAGGCTGTGCAGGATGCGCAGGCCCATGTTCAGACAATTTGCCAGAATGAAGCCAACACCTCCAGCCCACCAGGTGAGGATGTAGGACAAGAAGAGGAAGGACGCGGACAAAGCCAGCATCACCAGGTTGTAGCTGAGAAAACAAAAAAGACACATACAAGTTAAAAGGCACAAAGTGTACATGAAAACATTGTCTACATCTGTATTTAACATTCTTACTTGTCGACCTCTTTCTGGCTCATGGCAGCAAACACGAAACACTCTGATACGCCATTCACAGCCATGAGGAGAACGTAGCAGCTGTAGCAGCGCAGCAATGTTGGACCTTAAATAATCAATGTACACAGTATGTTAACTAAAAACAACAACAACAAAAAACAACATAAAAAAAGGTTACAAATTAAAAAAAAAAGGCAGTGTGTTTCAGTCTTTATAATAAACTGAACAGTTGAATTTGGTGATGTAACCCAAATTCTTGTTTTGAGATACTAGTAATGACGCAAGATACAGGCATGTGTACAGACACCAAGGCTTGGTCATGTCACATTCTTCTTTTCCTTTTGGCTTGTCCCTTTTTTTCAGGGCTTACCTGAGAATGTCAACAATTTTCATCTCACCCTGTCCTCTGTATCCTCAACTTTAACTCCAACTTTCTCCATGTCCTCCCTCACTGCATCCATAAATCTCTTTGTCTCCTACCTGGTAGCTCCATCTCCAGCATTCTTCTACCAATATAACCACTATCCCTCCTCTGAACATGTCAATGTAATATTACATAAATTCCCATATACTTTGTGAGTGTGTGTTGCTCTATAGCAATTAAAACATGTTTTTTTTCTATTAAAATTAGGGTTTTTTTTTAGAAGACCGTAACATGTTAATTTTTTCCCTGGTATTTCTAATGGGAAACATATGATTCAAATGGGAAACATATGATGCAAGCAAACACCTTGAAGTTACAATCAGTGGAACTCCAGGTCCCACTGTAGTTTGTTCATTCAATTAAATGTGAATGCAGGACAAAAAGAGAACATGATAAAATTCAAAAAGGTAAAGATGCCACCAGATATTGGTGCTTGCCTGTAAATGCCAACATATCTGTTGCCTGGACATAGTTCAATAAATCTCAGAAAGATCCATAGTGGTTTGCTGTGATATCAACAGACAACAGCTAAATCACCAAAAGACTTTTTCCACATCGGGGCTGTAATCAAAGCATCCTGATCGACGACAGAAAGGAAATGGACAAAATCTGAGTCTTGTCCTCAAACAGCACTGTCCGTGACCTTCACTTCACACCAGTGGGAATTAACAGAGAAAGTTTTCTCTTTTTCTGCCTCATTTGAGCAGCTAACTAATGAAGTCGGCTCATCTGATGCATCTGTAGCAGTTGTTATTCCTTTAATTGCAGCATTAAAGATTCTTCCAAGCAGAGGTTGAGACAGACCATGGAGTGAAATCAATGACAAGTGCACTCAGAGTCCGACATTGCAGGTTTCACTGAGATCTATTTGGATCCTCTGCACTTTGTCGCCATTTATTTATTACATGGATACAGAAGTAAAGCAGGAGAGATGATTCAGCAATTGACTTAAATGTGCTTTGGGTTTTATGAGAGAATATTACTAATTTTATCATCTTTCAGCAAACCAGTAGGCCTGTATATTATCATCTAATTTTCACAAAAGAGGGGTCAAGTTTAACGTTATGTTTATGTTGTGTATTTTTAGAAATTACCAAATTAATATTTCACATTTTGTAATTGTTTGTTTTGATTTCCTTTCCGTTTACTTCATTGGTTTCTATGGTTTTGAGTCTTTGGTTTTCTCGATGTAGAGTTAAGCCACTAATTTTAATTGTGTATTCCAACTAAATGTTATTCATTTTCTGGCCAAATCCAAGAACCTAATGTCTGCAACAAATTTCTTAACATTTGGGTTAAGGGTAAAAAGCAACCAGAATACCAGGCTAAATCTGGCTGATGTAGTAATTATATTTGGTCCACAAAATTTGTAATAATGATGTATGCACTTTAACATAAAACATGTATTTTTGGTAGGTTGTTTTGGCCTGGAACACATTGGAACACGTTGAAAAAGTGTATTTAATTTGATATCTTACATGTTTATTTAAACATATAAGTTTAATAAACAAATTGTTTGCAAACATGAGTGTGCTAACTATTCGTTTTGGATTGATTATTCATCTGTGACCTACACGATCCGAGTGCACCTGACCAAAAAGCCCGGAACGATCGATACGATAATGCAGTAAAACGGTCCGATGGTTCGGATTTTTGCATGTGGATCGGTTTCCTGCTCCATGGCCTCGTCAACAAATTGACGTTAGACGTAAGCACGACATTGGCCGCTTCCGCCCAGTAGAGCGGCGAGCCAATAGACACATATATACATCTATTTACACACGTCTATGCAGGTTGTATCACTTGGGGTGAGTAAACTGTGACGTGGGCTGATTTGATTGGAGTTCAGGTAGTTGGTATTACTCCGTTCTTAGCAACATGGCAGTCCCAGGGTTGGACTGATGACTGGGGTGGCGCTGGCACGGCAAGAACAACCAGTAGTCAGAGGAGCGGACAGAATAAAATACAAAGTTTTTCCAACCGCAGTTCGGCAATAACTCGGCAAAGTCCAAGGCAATAACCGAATCTATCGCACGTTACATTACCAAACAACGTCCTGTGTGACAATCTGGTTACAGGAGTGCTGTCGACAGCTAAACCTTTCTAAAACTGTAGGCATGTATTTCACTAAAACAAGTAGAGTGTCACCTGACCCTGATATACTTGTTAATGGAGATAAAATACAAATTGTAAATCAGTATAAGTATCTTGGGTTAATATTAGATTCACAGCTCTCCTTTAAAGGCCATATGGACAAATTGTGAAAAAGAAAATGTTTATGCAATTTGACAGGAGATGCCAGATGAAGCTGAAAAAATTCTTAATTGTAAAAAGATGTTTACATATGTATTTTCCATTGTGTATGAATTGTGTGTTTGTTGCCATTTAACATCACGGCCAGGGGACATCAGATGAAAACTAGCCTCTGGCTGATTCTTTTCTTATTTAACCATGTGTTTATGAAATTCCATTTTCCTCTTTTAAATAAACTAAACAAAAACTAAAAAAAAATGGCAGCTGTGTAATTTTGTTGTTGAAAGCGGAGTTGCAATTTTTTTTTTCAGGATTCAAAAAATTTATCAAACTGAACCGCATCGGATCTAACTGGATCGATCGGTTAATGTTTTTTTATGAATCGTTTCTGAATCGGATCGTAGCCTGTGAATCGAGATATGAATCGGATCGTTATGTGAGTGAATCATCACACCCCTAATCTTTATATTATTAAGCTCTGGATGTCACAGATTTAATGTAAAGCGAAACTATAATATTTTCACATACAAATGGATAAATTTTTTTCAATTAATATTTACTTTCAGCCATTTGCTTTGCCCCAAGTCAATATCTCTGGTTTTTGTTTCGAAGCACCAGGCATCACCTGGGTAAGGTTGAATCTGACCACCGAAAGTACAGGTGTAAAACTCAGGCCCGGGGGCCAAATTTGGCCCGCAGTGGAATTATATTAAGCCCGTAAGATCATATCAAATGTGTACTACACAGGGCCTCCCTGTATCCTTTATATACTGTCAGAATTTGGAGTATTAGCAATGTATAATCTTTGTTATATTCCATACAGTATGTTTTTATTGTTGATAAAGGGACAGAATTAGAAACAATGAGAAGCAGGTACTAATGATGTGTGTTTAATTTCTATTTTAAATTCATGTATGTTGATAGTATTAAGCCTGGGCTGATGTCTCTGTATACACAGATCTACATATTTTACAGTACATATAAACAGATATACATATTTTTATGTAGTCATATGTTATTATGTTGGTGTTTCACTCACCTGCTCCACTGCTCAGCAAAGAACCACCATAAATGTCCAGAGCCAGTTCAGAGAAGGTGAATCCAAACACTGTTATGATGAGTCCGATCAGCGTGACCAGCTTTAGCAGACACTCCAGGACATCGGCAGCCACCGAGACCTCATCCTGGAATCACAGGAGAATGTCAGGTTTGGACAGTTTATATAAAGAAAGGTGTTTGATATAAAATTTCTGACCTGTTTTTGTTTCTCCACATCGCATCCTCTCTCCAGTACTTTGGCAAAGAAGATGTAGAAACTCTCCTCAATGGGCCAGAATATGAAGCGAGCAACCATGGAACCCAGATTACTGACGATGTCGTAGACACCTTGGTCTCCAAAGCTGAGGACATTCAGGAAGGTCATGACGTAACGTTCGCCCTCTGTCAGCAGCTGCTTAAGGAAGGACTGCTTAAAGAAGCTCCAGGTGAGACCAGCAAGGGTCCAATCGATCGGTGGCTACAGAAACAGTACAGAGAGTTTCATCATCTAAGAATGACTTCCTGTTTTGATTTGTGACTTATTTTGTTTTTGTTAAATACCTTTCCATTCAGCCCATGGGGTAGGAGATCCCAAACACTTTTCACAGGAAAATTCTTCTTGTGAGCTTCTTCTGAGCCCAGGAAATGGATAAAGTAAACAACGTAACACAGAACCAGAACAGCTGTGTACACCACCTACAGGCAAAATCGAATAAATTTTGATTAACTACTAACTTACATACAGGAATATTGACAGAAACTTTTCACATTTCACAAATTTCTCACATGAGCAGCTGCAAAAATATAAAGTCCCCAGTCCCGAGCTGCCACCACCAAGGCGACAGTTAGAAGGCACTTCACGATCATGGCTAAGCTTTCAGAGATCACCTTCACCCGGACAAACATATGAGACTGAGCCAGGAACCACAGAGGCTCAGCCAGGAGCTCCTGCACTCCTGCCAAACCGAAGAGCACCACAGCAGGGCCGTAGTAGGGGACAGTCTGCGGATCTGGGACCTCCAGGAGCCACAGCCACACAGGAACCAGCAGAACAGCCCATACCAACCCCAGAGGAAGACTGGGGGAGCAAATAAGAAAGAATATGTATTTAAACACGTCAAGAACTATAAATAAAGTTGTTATGAACACATTACACCGTTTTCTCATTCAATTCGGAATCGAATACCGAAGTAGGTAATTCGGGATTTGATCCCGTATTAACGAATCCCCATTCGATTCACTTTGCATTCACATTCAGTTTTATTTGGTATTCACTGCACATTCAATACCCGCTATGCATTCACACACAATAAGGGAGCGAATGCGCATTAGTCTAACCATTGTCCAGTTTCAATTTGATTACGTGGTTATATAACGAGATTTCGTTAAAATGCGGTTTTATTCAACATGGATTCTGTCAACAAACGCACGTGCAATTTTGAGGAAGAAATGGAGCAGGTTAAAGAAAGATCAAGGCGACGTATGAAAGTGATGAGAAGGAGACACAAAGAACGATAAGGAGAGAAAATATGAGGAAGTGTTTGGTAATCCTGTTCCTAATAATGCAGCAACATATAGCGGTTGACAAGGAGATGAGCCACTCCCGTAGCTTGTTAAACTAATACGGGTCTTGTTGTGTTCACACAAACGCGGGGAGCTACAACCGTTTTACTTTTTATTGCTTTACACCCGTATTAGTTAATTTGGTATCGAAACCCCTGACTAGAGGTGGATTAGTTAATGCGCATTAGTTGAGGAGCGAATGTGCGTTAGTTTGTAATGTGAACGCAAGCGGGGAGCAAAACTGGTTTTGCGTCGCAGCGAATACCGTATTAAGTGCCAATGTGAAAACGGTATTAGTTTTACATAAGAAGCCTTAAAAAGTCTTTTGACTTGGGGTCAGTCCCAGATTTGGTTGAAAAAAAAATTGAAAAATAAGCTGTGGTTGAATATTGGTATCTCTATCAACAGGGCACCCGAAATCTCAACATAATGCTCATATATTTTTGTTTTCGAATTTTTGAGGTCAATGATCCATTTAATCCGAGCAAATATTTAAAAAACTTGCTGTTGAACCTGAGTATTTGAAGGAATAACCATTTCTTCTTAGTTTTAATGTGTACAGTATGGTGAGTCCCACGCATGGTCAGCGACCAAATGTGATCTTTTTGAGCCCTTCTTTGGACACTTGCTTCAACATGTGGGAAAATTATTTTTATTACATAACCGTATCAACCTTTTGACCAATAAGTGGCCAAGAAAATGTAAATCTAAACAGTCCAGAGATAATAAATGAAGTATTTTTGACAGCCCTGTTATATACAGTAAAAGCATGACTTATTTTGGTTAAATGCAAGAATAAAATTATTTCCCAAAACCTACTGTAGAAACAAGCTAAGATTTTAACATAGAATTGAGGTTTGACACAATTTTACTATTAAAATGAATATATAAAATAAAGGAACCAGAACACTTTTTAGAGGCAGGGCAGTTTTATCTTCATTTACAGCAAATACTAGTTTCTTTAAAGCTTTAAAATCTGAACAGCACAGATAGGAACCAAACAGAGCCCAAACACATAACAACCATTCATGGGTCTTCAATACCTGGTGTGGGTGGGCCAGTGTCAAAGGGATGTTTCCAATCAAATATCATACACCAAACATTGATTATCTGAGTGGGAGGGAACTCACGTCAGCCACAGCAGGTTGATGACTTGTCTCCAGCTGTGGTTCGGCCCAGATGTTTGGTCTCCACTCAGACATGCTTTGCGGAAAGCCTCTCTAGACAAAAACACTAATGTGGAATAGAGGAGCGTGAGCCTGCACACACGGGGCACAGAACACAAGGTTTTGCAAATAAATAACTAAAATACACAAAAAATATATGATTAGAATTTACTTTTTTGCAAAAATTCATTTTATTAAATATAATTATGTTATAATGTTTTTCTTCTTCCCCCTTGGGCTTCTCCCTTTTTCAGGGGTTTCCACAGCAAGTCAACATATAATTATATAATAATAATGATCATAAATAGTATTATCATATTTACTATAGGTGTATAATCTGCATAGAAATAACAAAGAAAAGAAATACTTTTTGTTTTTTATAGTTAGCACAGTATAGTATAGTATAGTATAATTATCCACTTAACAGACACATGTCCCATTTCTCTGATGGTGGGGTTATTGTATCAGATAGATTTGGATGGATGGACAGGTTGGATGGATGGGTGGATGGATGGATGGATGGATGGACAATGGATGGATGGATGGATGGAAGTAGAACAATATATTTATACATATATACATATATTTATATAAACATATATAAATACACATATATACAGTTATATACACATATGTTTATATATATGTATGAAGGTTGGTTAGTAGCTTAGTTGGTCATTGCTGTTACATCTCAATTGTTAGTGTTATCATATTACTAATTATTATTATTGTTAATACTATATTCTATTAAGAATTTTGGGTGTATGTGTGAGTGCATACCCACACACGTACATACAGTATAGATCCACATACATATACAACGATATACATATATACATCCATACCCACATGCATATCTACACATACTGCTGAAATAGCACGTGCATTGTGCGATGTTGGGCACATAGTGTATAAATACATTAGCAACACACACACACAAGAACATAGTATATGCTATAGTATAAGGTGGTGTACATAGAGACATAATAGTACAATAAATGATGGTGATTCATTGTATTATTCAATAAAAAACGCTCATTTTAATTAACTACTAATTTACTTAATTTAATTGCTGTATGATGATTAGGTGATACTTTTACCTGACATTGACGACACCAATCAGCTCTTTAGACACGAACCTCAGCGTGAAGGCATTAAGCAGAAATGTGAGAACCCGAAACGAGACCTGAGGGCGAAAAAACAGGGTAAACCGCCCAAACAGAACTATGAGTTCAATTTCAACTTATTAGAATTTCTATAGCGCCAAATCACATCATACATTGTCTCAGGGCGCTGTTCATGTATACCGTCTTTATGAGTCTGTTTTTCTGTACCTGTAGCAGCGCATTGTAAGACGCTAGTATTGACGCGCTCCTAAGCACCTCCTGTGAACTCATGCTGGAAAACTCTCTTACTCGGAGGTGCCAATTTTCTCATTGGAACATTTCAGCAATTTATTTTTAAAAGTAAATCATGATTAATCACAAACTACTCTAAACTACGGACCGGCTCGTAGGGACAGGAAGAGTAACAGCGGTAAAGAGGCATCACTTCCGTACACAGAGTACGTATACATGCTGGACAGCGTACGTGCTGACGTCACGCGTATTGCATTTAAACCACTAGCCGCTAGAGGGAAATGTTACCATTCTGGTTTATGTTAAGCAGATACAACCCGTTACGTTACTTATACACATTGACTTAGTTCAGTTACTTTCCGACGTGAAAGACATCTTGTTTCCTTGTTTATATATGACACCTGCAACGACACGTTAAAAGAAGGAGCTAATGGCGTGTACTTAAATTTTCTGTCGCTAGAGGGTAATGTTCCCCCTGTGCACAAAGTTGTCACTCAATACAATAATAAAAAATACAAATATTTGGGAGTTTTGTACATACTCTACAAGCTTATCAGGCAAATTAATATAAATTGTCCAGTTTAATTAATTAAAAATTGGTCAAAACCAACTGTTTTAGTAATGCTAAGGCATCTTTTTCTAAAGAGATAAAGATGGTGAGTTGAGTTTTTCTAACCAGAACCATTTACAACTAAATTGTGCAAGTCACACACCAGTGATATCGTTAGCTTCATTATTTAAGTAAGAAAGAAAGCAAGGGTTATTTTATATATATATATAAACACAAGAGGCCTTGGAGTTGTGTTTTTTATTATTAGATGTAAAATATGGAGACAGTAAAAAATAAAACAATACAACCTGACATAACCAATCATCACATAACATCAACAACAACAATGTATGAACAGTATTTATACACAGCATTTTTTTGTGACTTTATACTCATCGTTTACAGTCACGTACCATTACCCAACTGTTCTGCGGACCTGTCTGTGTCCTCCTTTTCAACCCTTTGAGACATTTACATATAGCAATAGCATTGTCTAAATTTGTTCTTAACGTGGCACCATTTAGTAAAACAGACAAGACTCCTCAAAAGACGAGATGTAAGAAAACATTTAAATAGAGACAAATATGGATAAAGTTTGTGTTGATCAGGGATTTCTATACATGCAGTCACCTTATCAATAGAATCTACATTTGAGGAATACAGTACAGATAATTCTTGAATTGCCTCTTCATAATTGAATTTTAGTAAAAGAAACACTGACTGGCTGCAGATAACAGCAGAGGAATGTAATGTTCGCAGCCTAATGTGTTTTTATTTATTATTATTATTATTATTATTATTGTAGTTATTATTTTTACTGGCCTACAGCCTAAAGTATTATACAGCATGCTCAAATAACAATAAAAATCCATTTGTACAGTACAAGGGCATATTTCTACTTGTTTCATTTCTACACGTACCCAAGGGGAGTTGTTTGTGCTTAAAATAAGGTCAACACAAGTACTGAAGGTGGATCAGCTCATTTATCAGTGACAGGATAACTGACCCAAGTCTGTCAAAACAGCAGTTACTTTTCCAACAGGTGCTCCATCTTTGGGTTGATGAATGAAAAGCCGGCAAACGCCGTCTGATCCATGGAGTCGATGAAGTTCTTGTCGCTGAAAGAGAGACGTGGTTTTTCGCTGAGGAACTCGTGGTCAAAGTTGCTGCAATCATTCGCCGCTTTCTGTAATCAACCACAAACATGTCTTAGCATGTGATGAAAGTGACATTTCAGTTGTGCTTTCAGCAGAATCTACAAGGGAAGCACGCACCACTTTAGGTTTGAAGGGAGGCGTCACCTCTCTTCTCTCCAGGGCCGGCCAGTTAATTGCAGTGAAGAAGGAGTGCAAACGAATATTACCCACAACTCCTAGCCTGCGGGTGGGGTCGCGCTCAAACAACTGTAGAAAAACATAGTGATAAATAAATTAATGAATTCAAACATGGAGCCAAGAATACTAATCCACACTTAAACAAAGTACTGTACTGTACATCGGTGGTCCCTAAACACTAGCCCAGAACCAGTAACGCTCCCTGGGTCAATTGGTGCCCAGATACAGAGGGAAATACTTTCGCAATGTTGAGAGACTGGTCTCTTATCTCCATTTAGTAAGTTCTTACCAATAGAACGGCCAAAATTGCATAACTACTAGAGTGGCCATAGTCGTTCATTATATATTACTATACATCAAAATTTTGTTGCAATAACTTCACAACAAAATAGCTCAGAAATGTGCATTATGATACAATTAGTATTTATATAACCGTAAATCCACACATTAACTGCATTTTTTAGCTTTATCTGCAATAAATTGATAATGCCATCATATTTGATTAAGAAATATTTTATCAGTGATACCAAAAACAATATATTAAAGGAGTAACGTTACTGACCCTTTCCAACAAGTCCTTGGCTTCCTTATTGATCCAGCGGGGGTAGTGTGGAGTGTCCATACGGATGGACTCAAACAGCTCATCTTCATCATCTCCATGGAACGGTGACTGTCCAATAAGCATCTCATACAGCAGCACCCCAAACGACCAC
This sequence comes from Paraplagusia blochii, assembly GCA_016785265.1. Lineage (NCBI taxonomy): Eukaryota > Metazoa > Chordata > Actinopteri > Pleuronectiformes > Cynoglossidae > Paraplagusia > Paraplagusia blochii. The sequence goes on from JAFBJS010007186.1 coordinate 34,782, forward strand.
CAATCGACTGAGAATGAGTATTTCTGTCCCAGCAGAATCTGATGTTGATACAAAAAACACTATTAGAGACTAGAGGGTTTCAGACAAGTCGAGCCTCGTTGGACCGTCCTGTGTGGATCCTACCTCTGGAGCGATGTAGTCTGGAGTACCACAAAAGGTCGTGGCACGGTTCTCTCCCAACACGTTCTCCTTGCACATGCCGAAGTCTGCAATCTTTATGTGTCCCTCGTGATCCAGCATCACATTGTCCAACTTAAGGTCTCTGAAAATAAAAGAAGTTTGGAAAGTGTATTTTTTCCTGCCCTGCTGTAAACAAGGATAGGACTCAATTGATCAGTAAACCCCTTAAAATCCCTTTAAAGGTGTTGCAGAAGTAATTCATTATTATTTTAATAAGAGTAAATGTTTAACTAGTAATTCGTTCAATATTTTTGTGATGTGTACACCAAGATTTCCACTGGAAATAAAAGAATGGATACATCTAATTATTTTCTAAAACTTAAAAAAATAGAACAAAAATATACTGGAAAAAAACAGCCAGGGAATGCTGTGAATGAAATGCAGCTTCACTTTGGTACCAAAAGAAATGCTTCATAGAGGAAACACACGATCATAAGTCTCCTTCCAGTCTGCACAATCACTTCCTGTAGTTATTTGTATTCAATTTGGTAATGTAAGAAAAATTGACAGCAATCCAAAAATACTTTTCGGTCTAAACCACATTTCTAGAAACAGTGGTAAATTTTCCACACTTTAAAATTGAATATTATTTTGTCATGAACTTAATATATATATATATATATATATATATATATATATATATAGAATAGATGAACTCCTTTGCAGCTGGAAGCAGCTGTAGCTCCACTTGGATTGGGGCAGTGTGGTCAAGAAGGCTTCATTTTGTGTATAAATATTAATACTTTCTGTATATGTATTCATAATTTTGTATATATATTCAGACTTTTCTTATATATATTTATTCTTTTTGCATGCATACTCAGGCTTTTCACATATATATTTAGCAAACATTCAGTTTGCCACAGTTAGCCCTATTTCTCCAGATGTAGGGATTTCCTTTGGTGCTGACCTGTAGATGATGCCTTTGGAGTGTAGAAACTGGAGACCACAAATGATCTCAGACGAGTAGAAGCTGCGAAGACAGGAACAGAGGCTCCCATTAATACTGTAGCACCTTCATCCTCACCTTGACGTCTCTGCTGTTGCCGCACGTCCGCTCAGCTGCCGGGGCTGCTGCACAACAACGATTATGCTCCAGGTTTCATTTCAGTGTAGTGCTGAATTATTGAGAGGGACATTTGTATGTAGTAGAAAACAACACTTTCAAAAGGTGAAAGCTGAGAGCTGCTGAAAGACTAGCCGATGTCCTGTCATTTCAAGTGATACAGAGGAGACAAACATCTGCTCTGACCTCTATAAATCAGTCTCTATAAATTACCAACCTCAAAAATAAAAAAGTTTTTTACTCTACTCAGTAGGCTTTAACAGCATCACTGTGTAAAATGATTTCAAGGTTTCCGTATTGATTGCCTGTCAGAAAAAGCTCTCAGGGCAACAGGCCGTCTGTGTTAACAGGGATGCCATCACTGACTCTGCAGTTTGGTCACTGCCCAAAGGAAAATATTACATAACATAGTCCAGGAAACTCCCACTGTGACAAACACTGCAGCAAATTAATGCATCAACACAGAGGAAAAGAGAAGTGGAAACATCTCTCTCTCTCTTTCTCTGCCAGTGTGAGTTAATCCATCCAGGCTGAATGCAAGTCATTGAGGTAGAGGGGTTTTAGAGGATGCCAGCGCATGATCCGGAGTCTGTGTTTACAAAGTAAAAATAACCCTTGTCATCTCACTATGAAGCAGGCTGTCATTAGTTTAACTGTAGTGCATGTAAATGTCCACCGCACCAGTGATTTAAGCAGCGACCACCAAACTAATTCACAGCTTCTCCTTCCCAATTATTCTCTTCAGTCCCTAGTAGGCACATGACCGACTTTGCATATAGTGAAACTTGGTTGAGCTATTTATCAATTCTTGTCTGAATTGATTTTTATATTCTGTAAATCAAGAATGTTTTTTTCTTTCTTTTTGAAAACTGAAACTTTCACAGTGAAGCTCAACCCTTTGGCACAGGAAACTAAAAGAAATAAATAGAAAAAAAAAATGCTTTCTGCCTGACAGATGGTATTTGTTTTGCTGCTTCTGCGTTTTATTTTCCATACGGGCAAAGCTAAAACAGGTTTTTGGTTTGGTCTCAAAGACTCAAGCAGACCCTTTAAATTAATTAAATTATTGATCTTTCATAACATTATACAAAAGCCACTGAGATTTCAACTAAAGTCACCTCATCTCATGCAGGTGTTTCTATAAATTAATGAGTCAAGTGGTGGGTGAGGGTGGCTGGGGCATCTGCTGACTGAGAGTTCACTAAGAGCAGCTCACTCCGTACAAGGCCAGCTAGTTAGTGAGCACCAGCTAATGGATGCCATCCCAGCAGTACATAATGTAAAAGGAAAAAAGAAATCCCATAATGGGAGAGAGACAAAGGGATAAACTGAAAGAGAGAGAGAGAGAGAAAAAGGTGGAGCATAAACATAGGCTCTTCTTTACAAGCCTCTGGTTTCCATCACTTGATCATATCTGTACATGCAGGTCTCAGAGCTGAGATACAACCGCGCCGCTGTTTAACAATACTGACTGGCTTTGAGTGTCATTGTGTGCACGTTTAGGTCTACACAAGACACTCACGTGGTTCTGGTGAGGTCAAAGCGTCCCTTCTCCTGAATATGGAACATCAAGTCTCCTCCGTTCAGGTATTCCATCACAAAGAATAGATGCTCCTGTAGAAATGATTTTCTTTAGTATCCTGGTTTTAATAGACACGTCAAATGACATCCATAGGCGTAGAGTACCTTGCTCTGGAAAGTGGAGTAAAGATGTGTGAGGAAAGGGTTCTCCCAGGCCAGAGCCAGGACTCTCTTCTCTACCATGGTGCACTCCACATCATCATCCATCAACACCACGTCTTTTTTCAGGGCCTTCACAGCAAAGTACTCACCGCAGCCTTTCAGCTCTGCTAGAAGTACCTGCGGGAGTGAGAATATGTCATGTCACGTCTTTGTTAGGGTCAGCTCTGTGGGATTTTTTTGGGTCTTATTACTAAATCCACTGCTGTTGGTCTTAGATTTGGGATATCTGTTGCTAAAACTAACACCCTGCCTTAATACTGTGATGGTGTTTTAGATATAAAAATTGTAATGTTCAGGTTTACAACACAGGACATGTAAACATGTTAGGGAAACCAAACCAAGCATAAGGTATAACAGATCTTACTGAATTCTGTACTGTTTTTTGGCAGTGACAGAGGCGAAGCTGTAATAACTTTCGAACCTCACATGTTAATGAATGTTTCTGATATGTAACTAAACATGTTTTTATCATACCTTGCCAAAGCTGCCTTTCCCCAGGACTTTGTGGAAGATAAAGTTGTCCACATTGATTCGGGTCAGATGGGAAATGCGAGACAGAGGTCTTGGACTGGAGCCCTCCCAAAGTCGACCATAGGCAGGTCCTTCTAAAAGTGTGTACAAAAAAATGGATTTTGAGTTTTATTTCTTCAAGAAATCATTTTTGTGTTTGTTGTGTGTCTGTTGGGCTAATTTACACAGAAATACTTACTGACCATTGGTTTCCAGGCCAGAATGCTTGTTCACTTCGTCGTAGATTCCAAAATCAGACAGATCTGGCAAAGCAGGATCTGAGCGGCGGGTGGATGATTTCTGGTATGAAAAGAAACAAAAAAAAAGCACCAACTAAAAATCATCACCATTGAAACAGATGATAATTTTGTTACCTGAGTGCTGTTGCTTTCTCAGGAACAATCATTCACCAATATCTATGTGGATATTTCATTTTGGCGTGATTGTGTGATGTCTTTTGTTTCAGCTAAAACAGCTGGAGACTCAGGTTACCATCAGGTTTAGTCAGATGTCAAGGAGGTTTAAGTGTCACTCAGATTGACACTTGTAACAGTAACTGTATTTATTTATAGTGATTACAATATTTCAACAATTATCTGTTTTGACTGTTCATTTGGGAGTTAGTGTTGAGCACAGAAAAAAGTCAGAACATTTAATGGTTAAGTATTATAACTGGACAAGGATCACTATTCAAGTCTTTTTTCAAACATATTTTAGTTTTTGTGTCATCTTACAGCAGATGCGTCTGCGTCTTTCTGTGACTTACCTGACTGACTTGTGTCAGTGCTTCAGCCAGAAGCTTCTGGTTGATTCCACAAAGGTTGGCAACTTTATCCTGACACTTGTGGTGGACATTCATAGCACAATCTACACAAACGATAACAAACAAATAAATATGGGGAAAAAAGTAAAGCACTCACTTCAGAGCAACCACTGGTTTAATGTATACCTTCACACTTCAGGCCCTGTTTGACGATGCCCCACAGCAGACTTCCACAATGGTCACAGAAAGTGGGACTCATGTAGTTGTTGATCTTAAAACGATGCGGCATGTCAATCTTAAAACGTTCCTTCTGGAACTGCGGGAAAAAAGAGGTGTCATCATCTTCATTTTCGAGTGGGAAAAACCTGCACATCCGTCTGTGTTGCCTCACAGCTCGTCTGTACTTCATCTCTGTGCTTTAACCCACTGCTTCCTTTCCTGGGTCAGTACTGGCCAAAGTGACCAAACTGCTGGATGTAAAGTTATTAGTTTTCCCAGAAACTCTGACCCCACTCTGTATTTAAATTCCTCTTCCTAGTGGGGGTGGGGGGAAAGCGCATGATCACTTCACTGTCACCATTATCTGGGTCATTTAGTTTTTGATGTCTTCATTGATCAACGGTGGTTAAAGATTCAGATCCCAGCACAGAGTCAGACACAGGAAACCGCAGAGGATCAGTGAAATTATTCATTGTGTTTTACACTGTTATAAAATATACTTTACAACAGAACAAACAGAAGTAAGAAAAGCTCACTCAGGAGTGCCACATGTAATGGCTCACAGTACCAGGTGTACTTCAGAAATGTGTGTTACCTACCATAGTATCCCTGCTGTTGGCCGCCGTGCCAGTGCATCTGCCAATAATTTTGTCTATGCATTTCTTGTGGATGGCTGCATTGCATTCTGGTTAGTAAAAAAAACATAGATAAAGTGAGAAGAAAGCATGATTTTGGTGTTTAGAAAATATGACACGGACATAGTACAGGTACAGCGCTGCTACTTCCAAAATTCCAAAGTGATTTTCATTTTACTAGGCACTTACGTCTGCATTTATAGCCTTGTTTGTTGAGGCCCCTGTAGGACACAAGAAGAGACACTAATCATTCGATGATCAGGCAAACTGTTCACCGACTATCGTGTTGATAATAAACAGATAGCTGACATTACAGCTGAGGATTTGTAAATCATAGTTACTTTCTAGAGAAGATTCTTTTTTCTTATCAGACCAAGTCTGATGATAAAAAAGAAAAAGAGTCGATTGTGATCTGGTTCTTCTGGTTTAAATCATTATTATCAACAGTAAACTCACTGCCAAAAAAAAAAAGTCAACACACATGTGTTGCCAGTAGATTTTGTTTACGCAGCGCTTAAAGAAGACACACTGACCAGACGAACTCCCTGCACACAGAGCAGAACGTTGGCTGTCTGAAGAACGTGGCAATAAACTCATGGTTCTTGATAAAGTGGATCTTGGCCTGCTTAATGGCCCCTCGTCTGCGGTTCAGTGTTGGGCCCTCCTCCTCTTTCGGGTCCTGTTTTCTCTCTACAAGATACACAAAAAGATACACAGACCATTTATTGCACAGTGCTTCACAAGAAGTGAACACAGAAGGGACAGAAGTTAATGTTGACTATATTATGAAATATTATCTGTTGGAAGCCCCTGTGTGAATATGTGTCAAATCATGGAAGGAAAGAAAGCTGGATTGGACAGCCTTTGAATAAAAGGGGTGGAGGTAGTGATGAGAATGAATGGAATGAAAACAATCGACAATCAGACAAACTGGTTGTGGAGCTGAAACTGAAAGGCGTATTGACAATGGATTACATTAACCCTTAGGTAACAGAATGCAGTTATTTTTTAACTAAAAATAACTAAATGACTTTTTAAATAAAAATAACTAAATAAATAATATTTTTTACCTTTAACAAAAATCCTTGACAAACATCAGGACTTGAAATAGGCCTTAATTTAAAATATTTGAATTATTAGATCTTCTTTTCTATTTTGTTTATTGTATTTCAGCACACAAGACAGGTTGGTTACCATTGCTTATAGAAGGTAATGTTTTAGGCGGGTAAGGTCTGGATCAGAAAACATGTGCTAGAATTTGGACAAAAGTCAAGGGAGAACAGCTGACCATACAGGTAGAAACAGTTGAGCAGCATAAACAAGAGAAGGCGTTGACCAAGGGAGCTAAGGCCTTGAAACAGACATGGAGGAACAGACTGTGTCAATTAGCACTAATAAGCTTCATAAACATTTAGTAGTCTGCATTTATGTCTGCTTTGAGACAAATTTAACAATCCTCCCCTCTGTTAAAGCCTATCAACCCCAAAGACCCTATGTAGGACATATTTGAAGACATTTATCATAAATATTTGTTTTGGCCAATGTCTGCTTTATTAAATACCTACGCATGCGCATAAAGTCGCTGAGAAATTTTATATTTGAAAAAAAAAAAAAAGCAATTAAGTTCTCCATTTCATGCCGTTTCTACTACACATAGACAGCAAGCATTCCCATGCAGGTTAAAGCATGAAAATGTTGCTGGTTTAAGTCCTGGACCAGGCAGACGTGTCTTGTCCCAGTTCTTTGTGTATTCTCCACTTAAAACTCATTTCTCTAATAATAAGTGCATTGAACTCTTGTAAATGCATGTTTTTTGTTACTGGGACATTTTACAGTTGAGTAAAGTGGGGAGAGGTACTTCCTCAAAAGATTTTAAGTAGAAGTGAAAATATGTTCTTCAAAGGGCCTGACAAAAGATCATTGCAGTAATGGAACTTTTATTTTTAAATATAAATCTAGTTGTAAATCTACATATGCACCTATAATATGCACTTGTAATATAATATAGTGATATAACTTTATCTTGTTATTTAAGATATAATAAAACCTACATGTTGGCCTTGAATAATAAATTCTACATTTCTCAGAACAGTTTGAAATTAACAGTTCCAATAAGAGTTTAATTATTCTTTGAGTGAATTTATAGGTTACAATAATTAGTCTTCAAATCCCAGTAGAATCTGCAGCACTCCCTGACTCCTTGTAGCCATTTAACTCTCTCTGTCTGTCAAATATTGTCACCGTTGATATTTTTTATGGCACTGCTTTAACATTTATTGACATTCAATTAGATTCAGGACATGTATGATACGGTTTTAGCTGCAAATAATGTACTGTATTACTGATAACTTTTTTTTAGATGCTTTATTGTGGTAGAAAACTTGCCAACTAAACACAAATAATAAAATTAAATTAAAAGAATGTACCATGAATGTACTTTCAGAAAAACATTAAGATATATTTGTTACATAGTTAATCAATTACCTGTATCCACTCCTTCCAGAAAATACTGCACAGCCATCATCACTTTCCCAGAAGGATGCAGATCCACCTGAACATGCAGTTAAGCACAGGGTTATACACCCAGACCACTAAAATTAGACTAAAAACCTTAGACTTGTCATAAAATACCCAGAATTCAGCACGGCCATTGGCTTTCTTGCAACGTTCAGCCAGAACAGACACGCCAACGGAGACCTCGGCCAAAGGCTCCTCTGCTGTCTTCATTAGCAGAACCTCAAGTACTCGACCCTCATAGATGTGTGCGTCGAAGCTGGCCTTCCAGGCTGGGTACATAGTGGGCTTCCTCTGAACCAGTGTCTTACCTCGCTCTGTTGGAATAAAAGAAAAAGATGGAGAGAGAAAGAGAGACAGAGAGAGGGGGTGTACAGAATGTTTATACTGCAGAGGGCTTGCCTTTATACAAGACAGAATGTCTTGCATGTGTGTGAGTGTGAGTGTGTGTGTGTGTGTCTGTTACCAGTTGTCAAGGCTTCCTTCATCTTGATTGCACAGAAAGGAGCATCGTCTGTTGAAGGCAGGATGCCCAAGTCGTACGAGTTAAAGGTGATCCTCAAAAAGGGAGCCATGGTGAGTCAGTACCAGGACCACCGGCTGTCAAAATCACAAAACACACAATGTAAATTTGGTAAAATTGTTTTTAAACCCCTTAATGACAAGCTGCGCCCCAAGAATAAAATTAAATTTTATGTAAAACAACATTCAGAAGCACTTCAGTAACTATACTCCAATGGCAATAGCTTTCTCCATAGGGTGGCAGGGTACTCTCTTAGAGATTAAGTGAAGGGCTCTGTCAACCAGGAGTAGCTCAGAGTATCGCCACTGCTCTTTCACATTGAGAGAAATCAGTTAAGGTGGCTCGGACATTTATCGCATGCCCCCTGGACGCCTTCCATGGGAGATGTTTGGGTCATGTCCCACTGGGAGGGGACCCAGAGGAAGACTGGAAGACTGGAAGACTGAAGTGCTGGAGGAAGTGTCTAGCAAGAGGGAAGTCCGAACACTGCCCCTGCAACACGAACCCCGGATAAGCGGACGAAGATGGAATTATAAATATTATTTTGAACATCTTTTTATTGCACCTGCAAAGGTCCATGACAAAAAGTGGGTCACAACCCACCAGGTGAGAGTCACTGAAGTAAAAAACATGCGTTTTGAGAAAATATGAAAATGAAAGTTCACAAATGATGGATGACACTGTGTTCCTATTAGACAACCCTAACTTCTTGTCATATGCACTCTCACATGCCCAACTCCCCAACTTTTTTTTTCTTTTACCTCAAAGTCAGACCAAACTTGTCAACTACCACACATTTGCTGTACAGAAGACCTGAAGGTGGAAAATTGGGGCATTATCTCCTTGGAAAAATGTTCACTGAAGTCATAAATCAGGTGTGAAGTAGCTGCATTTCTCAAGGACTTCCATAAATACTTCACACACAGGCAGACCGGGTCGCCCACTGGTATCTTGGCACTACATTTGCCCTACTTCCTATGACTCACTTATGGACCTAAAAACACTCTTCTCTCCTTATGAAAGTTCGATGACATTGACTTGACAATTGTAAACACACATAGAATTGTTACTCCTGACCTTTTGAATGAACCCATGAAGAAAACCAGCTATGTAAACAGTTAGGAATAATATTTATGTTCTGACTTGAAGTGGCGTGTACTCACAGCTTTTGTCATGTGTTCAAACATATATGATGACATGACATGCACTAAGTACAGCTGCTTACACCTTACATCAGTATGCATTTCGACTTAAATGTCTTGAAAAAGCAGTTCTCACCGTCTTGCTCAAAGTTAGATCCATAGCCGTTGGAATGAGGGTAAATCCATTGTTTGGACGTTTTATTTTGTACAAATATAAGAACGAAACCAAACTTACCAATGAGCCAAGTATAACAGTACTTGTTCTAACATTACGGCACTTACAAAATATCATTTAATAATTTTTAGATCATTATGAACTGTAGTGAATGAGTATGTCAGCTGGGTATGAGTCATTGACCACATTTCCATTACAATAGTTACATGTTTCTATGCAAAGTGCTACAAGCCATGAGCATTCAGACACAAATATGATTTATTTAATAAAGGGGTGCCCACACTTTTTTGTTTTGTGAGCTACTTTTCAAATGACCAGACATGACCATGATCTACCTGGATTAAAAACTCAGCAGTCTCTTAAAAAAAGAGACTGCTGCACCTGCAACGCCGGTAAAGGATAGGCTGATGAAAATGGATTGCACACATTCAGTATATTCATAAATATAAGACTGGCACAGAATGTTCAGAAATTTAATATTTAGTTGAGTTCATAATCTCCAACAATACGTAGGAGATTTTTGTTTAGAACAACAACAGGGAACAACTGATGTCCAATAACACAAATTGAAATATTCTTTGTCAGACATCTTGTATTCTGCTTTCAGAGTATAGCAGTTATTGCTACTGTTTACATGGCTGCCTTACACAGAGGTCACGGGTTTGATTCCCAGGGGAACTACATACTTGGTGTATCCAGTTGGGCTTGGGAGCTCTGGGAGCTTCACAATAACCCCTAAAAAAGTGTGCTCCACATTAGTTAGGTAAAAAAAATAAAGTATTTCTAATAACATAAATATATAATGTATGGCCTGTTGGTCAAAAAAATATATTATTTTTTTCTTAAATCAAACATGGGTAATTATAGGTGGATTATGTACCTCCCTTCAATGTATTCTCTATATTTTCTTCATGGCAAGGCATTTTATGCAAAAGTTGCAACTTCAGGACGTAGTAAGATTTCGATTTGCATTGTTCAACGCGTGATGGTGCTAGACCAATCAAGTAGCCGATTGATGACAACAGTCCAATCACATGGCTTTCCCTATGGTTTTACATTACTGATGCAGAAAAATTATCTTCTACAAAAGTCTTCTACAGCAAATGGATTCTAAACAGGGCTTTGTACATAAGCTGGAACAAGTTGAAATGAGAATTTAAGACAATCTAACACCACTTATGCTACAATATTGACCAAAAATTGTAATAAGAACTTTTGTGTTGTTAGAATATTTTTTTTTTATTTGGCTTTATAGTTTGGTTGAAGTGTGGAAAAACTGTTTATCCTAGTCTAGCTAGATCAAGTGTCATGCAACCAGCTAAACTGATTAGGAAAATGCTTGGTATTGAAATAACCAGCTAGACATCTTGAAGCCACACCAGCATAAGTAAGGAGCTCAAATCAGGGCACCACCCGTTTATTTTTGGGGTTTGATGAATGGATATTCTTTAAACTTGTATCAGAGACTAAAAAATCCTATTTAATTCTCAAAGAAAAAAAAACAATTTATAATATTTTTTGATGCTACTTTACAGGCACTTTACGAGTTTTATTTGTGCAGGACAAAGAATTAGTTTTAATTTTGCCACAGCCTATAAAGTCAGTGCATTTACTACAACAAACTGCCAACTTCCCTTCTTTATGCAGTGACGCCCAAGTATGTTACAGACTGCAAAGGACATCAGCCACACCCAGTGCAAAATACTACACATCTCTTCTGGTTCCCAACTAAACAAAAATATATCATTAAACCACAGTGTAAAATTGTTAATTAAAATACGCGACTTCTGCTCCTCTGGTCACCCAACAGTGACGTTGGTGTTTCTTGCGGTTGAATCGCAGAAGCAGCTGCAAGAGAGGAGGTGTTTTTCGCACCTCTAAGAAAAAGCGAGTCCTAACACGTCACAAACTCAACACAAACATGCACAGCTCTACCGAAGCCCCAGCCCTTCTTTTCTTTTTAGAGATTCCATACTATCCTCATAGAAGCTAAGGAAATACACAGCTTGTATGAAACCAGATGAAAAAACACACCCACTGCTGCAGCTCTGAGCTGTGATCCTAGATTTAGGAAATGATCAATAACACACTGACTGTGTAGTTATGAGGACAGCAGTGATTGATTTTCCAGCAAACCGGGAGCAGAACAATCTTTGCATTGGTTATTTGGAAGAAAATTAAGAATTCAATGTATTTGTACATAAAAAAAAAAATCCAAATTATTTTTTCTTCGGACCTGGTATTAAATCTTTAATTTAATGTCATTTTGGTGCAGCTGTAAAATTTTATCATGAAATACATGTATGTTGGTCATTTGGAGGTGCACACACCACAGTGTTATGCATGAATAAACCCGTGGAATCTGAGTTAATCACACTCAATACAATTTAGCTTCAATGAATCATTTGTTCTCACTACCAACATGTCACAGACCACCAATGCTTTCGGTCACACTTTATCACCAGTGACGTATTTCATGTTTCAGCTGCCAAAGTGATGCCCTGATTCACTCAGTGTTGTTTCTCCCAGTGGTATGAACACACACTTTTTGTCATAAAAGGGTCATAGTCCTGGGTTTTTTTTACCTTCATCTGGGCAAAACTATGTATTTATTTATTTTTTTACCTTAGCTTCTGAATGAATAGTGTTGTAACGATCACCTGGTTTTGTATATTGTGTGCATGGAGTGAATGATTATTGTATCCCTACATTTGAGGGCAAACTGTGCAGAATGTACCCCTCCCCGTACTACTGGAACTGCCTCCAGCCCCAATGATGCTAAAAACAAAATCTGATTGAAAAACAAGATCGACACAGAGCTGCATATTGGTTATTTCTTTTGCACTTCAGCTAAAAATATTCCTAGTCATGATGGTTTTTTTCTAATATCTAACTAAACAGGTGAATGCAGGAAGCTTGCCAATCATTAGGAAGGTTTGTACTGCAAGCCCCACCCACTTTTGTTTAACTACATACCAGAAGAAAGATTCACTAAAGTCATTACTCTTACTGCGGCAATACACACGCTGTCATTGAACAAGAACCCTTAGACCAGGCCTAGGTAATTATTTTGACTAATGTATGATTAATGGGCCAGGTCAGGGTCAGAAAGAGTTTTTGTGTGAACTCAGATAAAGGATGAGTAAAGTCATGAATAAATGCTAAAATGCTTTTAGCCTCTTCTACAATATCTATTGCGAAAACGCGGGCTTTGCAGGGAAAAGGGCGAAGGATAATGATAATATCAAAAATAGTATAAGTGAGGTGGACCAGATAAAATAGCCAAATGGGTCGCATCAGGCATCAGGGCCTTAGTTTGTCCATGTCTGTAGACTCTAGGCTGTAGACAATGTGTAAAGGTTTATGAGTAATAGTTATTATATAGTTATCAATCTATATAATCATCTTTATTTGTGTATTTTTATATACAACTCATGGACAATGTAAAAGCAAACTTGATATTTATTTTACATTCCGAAAGGGGGAATCTCAAAACAAATAATACCATATAATGTACTTGAAGTCTAAAAAAAATGAATAGTAATTTTTAAAGTGAAATGGAACAACAGTAATGAATCAGAGGTATGTTAGGTCAACCTGATCAGACTTCATGACAGAAGCATTGCTCATTGACAGGAATCGAGATTTTTCATGTTTGACTCTTCAACTGTCAATCACACCTGCTGTCCGCTCAGAAACACCCAAACACTGACACCTCGTCTTTTTTTTTACCACTGAAATGGAACCTCAACCGAAACCTGTTGCCAACACCATTCATTCATTTAAATGTTCTTTAACTGGAAAATTTCATTTTCAAAGAAAGCAACGCTGCTAACAATGGTATACACAGAGTGCAACAACTAAAGGCTATGAGGAAATAATAGCAAAAATGAATTTGCAGTAACATTGTTGAATACCATGGCACACTTCAGTAGATTATGTGAAATAGGCACAATATTTTAAGATTTTACATCTGAACAATGTCATTTAAGTCAATTTCCCCCCAACCTTTTTAAGCCACGGACTGGTTAAATGGTACGACTGGTATTTTATAAGTATAATATTCAACGTTTATCAACAATGCATGCAACTTAATTACTATACATAGTTAATAATCACTTAATCACATTTAACTTTAAATGCAGAACTCTTCACCCCCAAGTGGTCAACTGTTTTCAAGGCTTTATTGAATCATTAGTGTGCCACTACAATGTGGGCGTCATCAATCAGACAATCAGAAACACCAAAAAGGGGTAGCCAGTTGCCATTTATACAGCATATTGGACCAGGCCCAAATTCAGGAACACAAGGGAGACAATTTTTCAAAATAAAACAATGTCAAACGCAGCGTTAAACAATGAATAAACAGATTTAGTGTCATTTAAGCATTATTTCTCTGCAGCCCAGTATGTAATATCCAACAGGTCAGCACCAGTCTGCAGACCAGTGGTTGGACACCACTGATTAAAGTCATGATCTAATAGCATTAAATGAACACCCCACTAGAGGGGAAAGTTACATTTTCGATAACTACCAAAATTTTTATTAAACTTTACATTTCCTGTTATTCTGAAAGACACTTGATTTCACAACTCTCTTAATGGATAAACTACGCATTAGTACTGTAACGTTCTATATTATTTCATCATCTTAATGTACAGTATATGTCCTCCCGTCTGTCAAATTAGTGTGGTTTACTGTCATTTGTCTAAATAACAGATGTCCGTGACGTGTGGCTTCATATCCACTGAACAACAAGGCTGTACACATTACACAGACGAACACAGTTCAGAGACAACCGAAGAACCGAATCCCTGTACTCTGACCCTTGTCTAGACCTGCCCGATGCTTACATTCCTTTTCCGCCTTCTCCTCAACTGGACTCAGTGCTACGACGTATTTTGTGACCCGTGTGATTCTATGACCAGGAATTCCACAACGACACACGGTCACGCCAGTACGTTTTACAGCCGGTCGGAGCTCGTATGATACCGTAAGGTGTTTTACAAAAGTTTTTGAGTATAAACCGCAGCAGCTCGGCGGCTCTGACAGTTACTGTTGCTCTCCTAACATATTTCGTGAACACTACACCTACTGTTCCACCGCTCCGTGCTGTGGAAATATGTTGCTAACTTAAGCGCCAAATGTTATGGAAGAAGAAGGGCAAAAAGAGAAGCAGAAATAGGAGGAGAGAAGGATGAAGGATAGAAAACCACACGGTTATGGTTCGTTTAAACTTTTTTCGCAAACCGTAGTGGAAAGAATTACTGAAAAAGTCCGACTAAGGAGGATAACGATAAGCAAGCTCACCTCGGTGCTGTTCTTTCTCACCACAGCACGATGGAAAGTTGTTCTTTTAGCTCCCCTCGTTTTTTTTTCTCTCTGTGATTCCTTCGTTTGAGGAAGTGAGACACTCGCTCCGCCACTCAGAGATAACCTCCCTCTCTTTCTGTCTCTCTCTATGTCTCTGTCTCTCTCTCTCTGTCTCCCTCTCTGTCGGTCTTTCTCTCCCTCGCTCTGTCAGTGTGTGTACAACTACTCACTGTGGCGCTAGAGAGAGTCTTTTAAAAAAAACTTTCATCTGTTAGAATAACTATTTTCCCCACAGCTCACCCACACTTTCCTAAAACTGTCCGTTTGAACGCCCTACTTAAAGGTCTCACATTACATCACAGCAGAAATAGCGGTACATTTGAATACCTACAGACAATAATAATGTATATACTGTAACAATTTCTTTTAAAATATATAAAATGAATTTCAAAAACCAACAAGCACTCAAAACTCAAATCCACCCCCTTTATTTATTTTTATCACGCATCCTGACACAAGGTGTGTTCATCTGCGATTCTGTGCCCATTGCCAGTCCAGTCCTTTGTGAGATATTGTTCAGACTAAGGACCAGGTGATGAGACGTGTCTTCTGGTGGTTGCAGTCTGAGGGTGCCTCTTAACATCTTAACAGCTCTGCTGGTTTCCTGTGAAATACTCAGTATTGATGCTCAGTCTGTGCATCACGTTTTATAACAAATGCCTTTTGCCCAAGCTGGTTTTTTTTTTTTACATTTTTTATTTCTTATTAAAAACTGAAAACTGCAAAAAAATATTTCACGGTAAAAGTAGTAAATAGGTAAACAATTTCTCTTCTAGGACTAAACAATTCCAAAGTGCAGACGTTTGTGGACACAAGAGCTAGAAAGTGCTGTCTATGTATGTGGCCACTAAGCCCTAGGAGGTTAATATAGTTCCTTGTGTACATATACATTAAATTTAGTCTATATATATACACACCTATATACATATATACATTTGTATTGTAAATATATATATATATTGACCTCTGGTGACAGTAGGCTGCAGCTAGAAGGTAGAGAGGTGCATAGGTGAAGAAGTTTGCACTTCATAAAAGAGGAATGAAGGTCAGTTGCAGCATAACACTGTATGTGAAGAAAAACATAGTTGGGACTTGAACAAGCCAAAAGAATGGGTCCTTGGGGCTTCTGGTTCCAATCCACCAGCTGCCAGGTTCACACTAAGGTGCTTTGAGGTGCTTTCCCAGCCCACATAACTTCCAGTGGGCTCACCACCCACAGGAAGGCTCACAGTATTGAGTAGACGTGGAGACTGCTGCTCCTGAGACCCAGTAAAATATAAGGGGATGAAGATGAATTAATGAATTTTGCAAGGCCCACAAGAGCATACCATGCATTTTATAATGTCTACACAGCAGAAGGTTTTAAACCTGATAAATTTAAAGGTTTTTTTTATTGCACAAGCAACAAACAATATTAGTTACTCGAATGAATAATAGCCAACAGCAGTAACGTGTATTAAAATGTCATGGAGTAATTACATCTATACACTTCTTCCACTTGCAACCAGTTCATCAAGGAACTGTATTTCCTTCACTAAAAATTAGTTGAAGGATGGACATAACTTAAAGAAATGAAATGTGTGTAGATTAAATTTACAACAAAGATAATCATACTGCAATGCTGTTTTAGGGTCTAAAAAAACTATATATGTTGTCTTGTATACTTCTGTGAAATTCTACTAGGTCGTTTCAGGATTGTGCCACAGATAGTCATCTTTTCCATGTTTCATGTGACGAATCATGCTGCAGATCTTGCGATCACCTGAGTAAGGAGACAACTTGTACACCAGGATCTGCACGGCTGAGACAGCCATAAATGCATTTGAAGAAAAACTCTGTTGTGTGGGTGATGTTTTTTCTTCTTTTTTTTCTGTGCGGCTGGGGGTGAGTTCATGCTGCTTGTAGGCTGCGGAGGCAGTTTTTGAGGTTTGAGCATTGTTCTGCTGAGGAGGTGGCAACTTTGCTTTCCGAAGCCAAGAGGATTGGTTCCTGTTCCAAACTGTGAACAAGCTCTCTAATTAATACATTATCTGACTTTGCATGTCTACACTCATCCCCCTCCCACATATACCTATGTGGATAAATGAGCAATAGTCTATTCTCATCCTGGTGATAAACATGAATTAACAGTCAAAGAGCTGTAAATAAATATGCACTGGTACTGATGCAATCTTAGTGTATGAGACCCTATGAAAGTTAGTGAACAAATTCATGATGAGTGAAACCAGCTGAAGAAAAGATGGTCCAGGCATAGGTGTGAATGTGTGTTCTTCCTTCCCTCTAAAACTGATGTAGCGTTCAAAGCATGAGTCATGGTAGACACGGGAAATCCAGGTGTGTGTGTGTGTCTTCAAGACTCAATGACTCATCTGTGACTCCAGCAGCCACTCATTCAAATTGCAAACAAACCTCCTTCCTCTTTTGCTCTCCTTGAACCAAACACATGCAGAAGAAGAGGGTAAATTTAGCAGCACAGATGTCAAACGAAACAGTGGATTAACAATGTAAGCCAGGTGTGGGGAATTTTTCAACTCCTAGGCCAGAATGGAAAAAATATGACACAAAGGTCAGGTCAGGTGCAAATAGATGGATAATTTGTGTGAATAAAATAAATCATACAGTATATAAAAAGGCTAAGGGAAGGAAGCAAAGCACATTCCTTGTCATTGTGACACTGATTTACATCACTGCACACAATGAAATTTGACCTCTGTAATTAATCCATCACCAAAGTGAACAGTGGGCAGCTTCGAGCGCCCGGGGAGCAGTGAGTGGGGACAGTTCCATGCTCAGTGGACCTCAGTGATAACCTGGTAGTTGGTGGATTCGAACCTAGAATCCACCAACCACTGGCCTCTAAAATGCATTTAGCATTTTCAACACTATTTGATGGGGAAATGAGAAGAATAGCTGCATAATTAGAAACCGTCTACCTATAAGTTTCCACTTATCCATTAATGGGTCAGGGGGGCAGCAGTCTCCAAAACTGACACCCAAATCACACTCCACTGTATGAGCCCCTCTTAAACCTTCCCCCAGGTGCTGAGTCCACTGAAAGGAGCCAACTAACCTGTAGCTCGAATCCGATCTTGCCAAGGAAGTGAACCCCTAGAGTTCAATGCTCCTGACACTGAAAAGTATCATTTTCATTTGGCAGGCCAGATTAAAATGCCAAATCGGCCACATCTGGCCCCCGGGCCCTTGTTTGCCCAGTGATTTGTGTGCGTTCACAACATGAAACTTAAAATGTATTAAATTTGGTTTTGTGTTTGAGGTGTTTGCGCTTGCAAAGGCTTCAGAAACAGAGGAATCAGTAGTAGTAACTTGATTGATTGCTTTGAGAGAGTGTTGACATTGTTATCTTTATGGTTTAAGTAACAAAGACTAAGATTAGAAATATAACAACAAATTAGGACCTAATTCCTTGCATACTTGGAACTCAACTGGTGGCAGTTAAAATTAAATTCCAATTAAATTTAGATGTTTAATCATTCAAAACTATCAAAATGCACTACAGATCTTTGGGATCTTTGCAGGTGTAGTCACTGTTTTCAAACATTTTTGCATATTTTCCCTTCGCCTTTACTGTTGACCAACATTTGTAACATTATATGTTAAAGTGTCCGGAAAGATTGACGAAACCAAGACAACCAGCTGCATCCTGAAGCTTAAACATGGACAGATGTAATACCAGGCTCACATTCATCACAACTGCTCTCTTCCCCTGTCATTAATGGACAAGGTAATGAGATTGGAGAGCACGCCACAGACGACCGTGTTAAGGCAGCAGGAATAATAAATGTTCAGTTAGAATGTGCTCAGGGCTGTTTTTTCTGTTTTTGTCCTGTTGAGGGAGAATGAGCTATTTAAAGCTTCACAGGAGGTGGAAAAGGTGTAACTCTGACTTGGCAGTGTGGGCTGCAAAGAGTTTGCAAAGTGGGACATGAAAGTGCGTCCCTCTTTCTTTGCAGCCCCTCTCCTGCTTTCTCCTCCTCTCCCTGTGAGGTGTCTGAGAAACGCACAGTGCAAACTTAGAACTATCAGGATGGCGTCAAATGGACAGAATGGTTTTCCTCGAATCCCAATTCTCCATTACCGTTTTTATTTTAATCCCCAGGTATTATATAACAAAACCATTTCCTTTCCCAGGAGGACCTGCAGCCCACGCATCCCTGTTCAAGATGAGAAGCGTTTCTTATCACAAGACTCACAACAACAACGCAACCATCGCATCGACCTTCTTACTGTACGATACCAATGAGTGGGGCTGAGCCCAGGTCCAGTTTCACCTCTCTGTCAATAGTTGTTAATGAGTGTTTAGGCCATAGGAGAGCAGGCTCTGTGCATATGATTGATTATTTATTTGTATCTGCATTACTGCTGCCCAGGGCTGAGAGACTGTAAACATAAATTATGACACTGGTGTTGTCCCACTGTCAAAGAAAAACAACACCTTCTCTCTTAAAATTCATATATTCATTCATCTTCATCTGCTTATCTGTTGTGCCACCTAAATCACACTGCACCATATTGTGGAGCCTTCCTGTGGTTGGTGAGCCCACTGAATATTATGTAGGTCAGGACGGTGCTAGCACCTCTGTAGCAACCTGGTGGATTTGAAACCACTACACAGCCGCCCACCCCTAGAATTCCTATATTCTTACCTTGTTAATGCATTAATGTGCAGTTTTTTTCTAAAAGCTTGAAGTACAAATGTGTGATATTAACTTTTTGCCGGTTTCTAATATGCAGTTTGCATCACAATCTGTAACAGCAGTAAAAAAGATCACTTTTACTTTCAATTCAAAACTATTTTCAGGTCACATCATCTGTGCTAAACCTAGGCTCTGGATCATCTGGGTTTTTGTTACTGGAGGAAAAAACAGATATACATTTTTACCCTAATTAGGACAATTTTGGTTAGGCATGGGCAGACTGAGGCTATAAATGCTGCCCTTTCAGTTATCGCATCCAGTCCAACAAACCACTTCTCCAAATTATATAATTAGTTTGTGCTGTGATTAAGCAGACTTGGGTCCACAAGGCTTCAGGTGCTAATCCACCACCTGTCTGGTTGCCACTGAGGTGCTCTGAACATAGCAATATGTCTCCGAAGATTTTTATTCATCCAAAAGGTTTACAACTCTTCACATCTTTGTCCAGTGGATGAAGGAGTGGTCGAGAGGAATTTACGTCAACCAGCAACTCCAATTACTACAAATAAACTTTTTGGAGATCTGAGCTTAGGAATGCCCAAATGGGCTCACGACCCACAGCAAGGCCTGAGTATGGAGCAGTGTGATTTGGGTGGTAGTCATGGAGAATGTTGCCCCTGCAAACTGGTCACAGAATGAGTGGTTCACTGGTATATATTCCTACACAGCCATCCTTCACTGAACCACATCATTGCTGGAGCAAACTCACTGCATCATGAGATTGTAATATTTTAGACAGATTCTTGTTCTGCAGATTCTAAGCTCAGGATAGGGCATAAGTTGTAAAATCCACAAAGATGAATATGTTTTTGTATTTCCTGATAAAATAAACATTTTTAGACAAAATACATACAGGTTTTTGCAAGAAATGACCTGCACATATGGATAAACAAGATGTGAAATTCTTTGCCATAGTTCACACCCTTTGATGCCCCACCTGCTCTAAAGTAGGTAGCACACCTGCGTCAGACAAAGAGAGAAGGGAGTGAAGGGAGTTAGGGTTTGATTCCAAAGAAACCCTATATTTGATTATGTTATTCCAATCGATATTCCAATCAATATGGAATCAATACATGTAAGACCTAAAGGGTTATTATATATGTAACTAATAATAACTATTGCATCCCAACTTTGTGTTTTTTTGCCTATTGTGAGTCGTCATGGACTCTGTGATAAATGAGGCCTTTACTTTTATGTTCATTACCATTATATAATTTTTGACAAACTTCCCCAGAACTTCTTACTAAAATTCTGTGGCAAACAACTGCACAGTCTGGCAATTGTGTGTCTTTAAAGACAGATACCAGGGAACAAACCTTTGACTTTGAACACAGGAGAAGCTGCCATGTTCTCTAATCACCACCTGATGTGAAATTCCACACAGTGTTTTGTAAAAAAGTCAGTGGAGTTTCACAGAAGTGTCATAAAAAGGACTGAACTCGACATAAATAAAGCAGTGGTGGCTAAAGACCCGTGATCAGCCTCTGCGGTGCCATCTGTGTATTGTATCAGCAACTATAAAAGAAGACAAATATATTTCATTAAAGAAACACAGGGAGAGTAAAAGCAGATCTGGGGCTGGAGAGGGAGAATAGGGTAATAAATAGTCTGTCCTCTATATAGGACAATATGTCTGCAACTTTTAGGAGCCCCAGAAAGAAAACTTTCTGGCTGTTATGATTCTGGGTCAGGATGCCTCAGGGGGGAGTTGAGAAGAGGAAGACGGAGCCTGGCCTCACCCTGGCCACAGAAGAAACCTGACCAGTCCATCGGTCCATCACTGGCACCAATGCTACAGGGATTTGTCAGGAGGCATTGTACTGAGATGCACAGTCAAGGACACAAAGTCAACGACAGGCTCCTGTAGTTCACCTGCCACCTACAGGTCAAACAGGAGATGAAATAAAAACAAAGACTTCCATCCGCATCACTGCTTCTTTACTCTGTTTAAAATATTAGTGTTACAAATAAACTTATTCAATCATTTAGTACATTACAAATACATGGCCTGGTGGCTTTATACAAATACTCATTTTTATAGATGTAATACTATTGTCATTCTAGTTATACAGTGTATTTTTATCCAAACATTACAATAAAATACACCATCAAGGTATTTGAATAAATTTGGACCATTATGACTTTTAACCGTTTCAGTGCAAAAGGCATAAAATGTTCACTGGCATCAACAATAACAATATCAACATTACAGTACACGGCACATGAGATATAAACACCTGTATACAGTACATAAAAAAAAAACTTGTGCAGCCCGCGCTTGAAAAAAAAAGACACCATGGAGTTATCTCCAGTTGAAGAACAATTCATACACAAATAAGTAATTGTTTAGTAAGGAGTTTGTAACTCAACTTAAAACTAATTGTAATTTCTTTTACACTTGATGTGGATAAAGGAAACTTGCAGCTCAGCCTCTGTGTGAAGTTCAGGTGACATGACTGTAATGTTCCACAGTGGCAAGTAACTGGGCCATCAGCGCTTGTTGCTTTCAGCAGCATCACACCTGCTGGAACTGCAGGTGACAAAGTAGGTGAACGTGTCCTTTTTTTGAGAACAGAATGTCTTCAGGAAGGAGTCAATTTACTCATATGATGACATGTTTTTTCCACCTCAATCCTTTTGGGGTTTTACAAAAAAAATCCAGCAGACATGTTCTCGGTAAATTACCTCTGAGGTTGGTCTCTTACAAAACTGTGGCTTCTTCCATGGCATTTGCCCACCTGTATGAGAAGAATTTCAATCAGAAAAGGGTCAAAATAGTGCAAGAAATCTGCTTTTACTTATTAAAGCCTGATGCTAAGTGTAGTTTTAGAAAGAGCCATCTATTCGAGGGTGGAATACTGTAACCCAGTACTGACTCGTTAGAAAAAGTATAATGTTAGAAAAGCCCCAAGTATTAAGGCATTACAAATAAGTATAAGAATACTTAGACTCTCTTTAGAAGTGACAAGAATTGACAGTTTCAGAAATGAGAACGTTAGATGAACATCAGACAGGTTTGGAGAAAAAGCTGGAGAAGCCAGATTGAGATGATATGGACATGTTCAAAAAAGAGACAGTGTATAAATTACTAGAAAATGATCTCCGAAATGGAGTTGCCAGGTAGAAGGCCAAAAAGGGTATATTTATGGCTGCAATGAGGGAGGACATGGAAGTAGTTGGAGTTAGAGTAGAAGACACAGAAGACAGGGTGAGATAGAAAATGTTGATTTTTTAAATGACAATCTGAAAGAAAAAAACTAATTTCTAAACATTGGTCTTCTGGCAGGCATTTACTGCAGCCCCTACCTCTGGGCAGTGTGGTTGTCTTCTGCTTTGAAGGTGTAATATAAGGTGTTTTTGTGATAGAGCTCGAAGACATTGGCCTCGTCCTGTCCCACAGGTCGGTCAGGTAGTCTTACTGAGAAACCCAGCAGAGGCAGAGTCTCCGATGCAACTTTCTCCTGAAACGAACATAGGAAGTAACCATGACGACAGCAATCCTTTTCACGACTTTAGGCAAGTGAATGAATCAGTGCTGTGCAGGTTAAAGGGGAGTGCATGTTTCCCCTCACCTCTCGACCTCTGTAGGTGTAAAGCACCTTGTCTTTTAGGAGGAACCACAGTCTTTTCCAGTTCCTCTTGCTCTTCTTGCTGCGCTGCAGACTGCCACTAATGGAGCCTTCTTCTGTCACCGTCACCTGAAGAATCAGAACAAGGTAACTAATCACAGTATGACCCTTCTCTCACTACTTTACTATTATTTTAATGTAAACTCCGTCTCTTTTTAGCACAGTTCTGTCTCTTTTGGAGTCCCGCAAAGATATAGATTCAGCCTACAAAGCTTCACTTTAAATCCCTCGGGAATGTGAAAACTTAACTCCAAATACTGCTGGTACTGTTTGCCAATAAAGGTTTGACTTTAAAAAAAAAAGGTTAGTATCAGTAAAAAACATCGTACCTGGTTGAAGGTCAACGTTCCTTTACGATGTCTCCAAACATTTGGAGGATGAATGTTTTGAAACACAGTAGAAAGAGGACGACTGGACCGGTGTGGACGTGGACTGTTTTTACCCGTAAGTGAAGACATGTCTCCTTCTGCAAAGATATACGTTTTTATATACATTTTTGCAAGAAACAGAAAACAAAGGCATAGAAATTTACTTTTTTTTTACACCCAAAGTGTATTTTTTATTATTTTCTAATGTGATGGTCAATGCCATGTTTCTCAAACTAGGGTATGCATGCCATAGCAGTTCTGTGGCTCCCCCAGTTGATGTAAGGGAAACAGAATCAAAGCTTAATTAGATAAGTGTTTAACTTGAGAAACCAAAAATGTTATGTATTTAACGATAATCACAAGTTATAATGCTTCCTCTGCTGATCAGAGGATGTATAGCAGCAGGTTTAGGCAGTTACCTCTCTTCTTCAGCTCACTGTAGCAGTGGTCACACACTTTTGCCATGCGATCTTTCATGTATTTGAGCGGGTATCTGTTCCTGGAGCAGCTCCGACACACAATCTGGACTCATAGGCAAATAAAAGTGACAAATGAGAACATAATGACAGTATGGATTATAATAATAAAGTACACTATGGTGGAATAAACTTGTTTGGTGTGTGTGTGACTCACTCTCCCACATCCGTGACAGTGGTGTCTGCGAAGGGTGAGGCTGAAATCTGCAGTGCAGTTCATACACATCACCACTTGAGAGACAGGGACCAATGTAGGAGCCTTCTCTCCCAGCGAGAGCTGAAGACAATCTCTGATCTGAAAGAAATCACACTCAACATCAAGCTCACTGGAACTGTCTGAAGTAATCATCACAACGTATTTGTTAAACGCAGAGAGAACTCACATCTCCCGAACAGTTCTTAAATGCTCCACATCCTCTGCTGTGTTCAGCGATGGTGCGGTTCAGTGTGTAAAACCAATCATCCCTCTCAATGAAGGAACTGTGAAGACACAAAGGCGACTTCATGACAAAGGGCAAGAGACCTCAAAATTTTGCTTTTTCAGTTCAGCTATTGTCTTTTAATCAAACCATATTTATTGCATATTCATTTATTCTTTGATTAATTTCATTTTGATTGAATGGTTTAAACTTGAGACATAACATGTGTTACTTACAAAGATTTTGGTCGTTTTGCCTAATAAATTAATTCAAAATAAAATAATAAATGACTTTCTGCAATCTTTATTGGTAATTCAGTACAGCAGTGTCTCGGGTTACAAGTGATCATAGATCACTTGTAAGGGTGGGAAAAGAAAAAAACTCCCCAAGGATGATACTTAACTTTTGTACTACATATAAAGGCACCAAAAGATAAGTTTGTTAAATATATTTCAAAATATCTAAAATATTTTGAAAGGGGCTTGGTGTGGTTTCATTGGAACTCCATTCATTTCAATAGGAAAAATTGTTCCAAGTTACAAGTGATTCAAGATAAGAGCACCGTCTTGTAACAAATTCAACTTGTAACTTGTGACAACAAGTTACAAGTTTTACTATTGATTAACTCACAACACAATTTAAACTGATTTAACTACAATATTAATGTTTATATACAGCAATGTACTCTGTTTTCATAGTACAGTTCTCAGTGTTGTTTGACTCACCCTGCAGACAGTGTGATGGAGATGTCTGTGGCCTCTATCTTCAGGACGTATTGTTGATTTTCAATGACGGGCTTAGTTACCTGATCAGTTAAAAAGTAAAAAATGAAAACTTTAAAATCCATTTAAATTTGTTGAAGCAGTAAAAGTCACAAGTCCCAATTAAATGTCCGGACCTTTAACCCATTGAGTGGCAAATTGTTCTTCAGCCTATATTTCCCATCCTGCTGAGGATAAGTGTAGAGTAACACGTCGTTCATCTGTGATTGTGAAAACAAAGAAAGACAGAAAATATTATTGTGATACAGAAAAATCCACACCAGTTTCTAAAGACAAACTTATTTATATTAGGAACAACAGAACATAAGGTGCTGGCTTCCTTTTTGACGTATGTGCAGCCTTCATCCAGTAGATGGCACCCTATGCTCATAACAAGTGAGACACCACATCAAATTCACACAGAAGACAGAACAAACATGACAAGTTACTTTAAAAATAACAAGAATAACTAAAATAAATACATTATCTGAAGAATAACAATGCAAACCGAACACATTCATAACTTTTCTTTGGTTCTGATGTCATATATTTTTAAGTGTGTTTCTGGCCTCTGCGTTGGTGCTGTTATAAAATAAAAGTAGATATTATGGAAATCTAAAGTAGTTAAAAAGCAAATTATGGTCCATTAGTAACCTGGCCTGTAGCTGACATGTAAACCATTTACAGACTGCAGTGGTCCAGTCCTTCGGTTTAAATCCTTCTACGTTCTTTATGACGATACATTAAGAGAACACTCCAGTAAACAGATAATACAGTGCACCATTGAGCTCTGCATTATTTTTCCAGAGTCGGTTCCAGTGTCTAACTTTACTTGCTGTCCCTGTGTGTTTAAGTGCCTTCTCCGGGAGACAATAAAAAGCTAAAAGCACATGATGAGCATCTGTAAACTGGCAGGACAAAAGTTATGTAGCAATGATTATCAGCGTTCTACCAACAAGGACATTTACAAGTATTTTTTAATTGTCGAGCCCAGATCACGAATTTCAAAAACACCGCAGGAGGAAAGGAAGAAGCGCATGCTCTGCTGATGTTGTACGAATGATTGGCAAGGGCGGACGTTTTTTTTTTTCTCTCCTGATTACTGTATTTTTAGAAACGCCTTCGAATTGCGCATCAATAAAGTGGAGACTGTGTATATTCTACTGACTTCAGTCATCTTTGTGTTTTATCATTATATAAAACACAAAGATGACTGAAGTCAGTAGAATGTACAGACCATAGTTGATAAACGACAAAAAAAAAATTACAATGTTCACAGGTGTATTTGTCTGTTTCTAGGAGGGTTTTTTTGACCTTTCCCAGGC
>JAFBJS010007219.1:5846-17463 GCA_016785265.1 Paraplagusia blochii
GTTTTACCAGCTCCTACCTATACAGGGAGAGATCTGATTAAAACAATTGCGCTCACCTGCGCCTGGTGCAGTGTCAGCCTCACCACTGCCCCGCCCTCACATATCTCCACCACTGGACTGAGGCCGGCAGACTGTTCGGCCGAGCAAACTCCCCCAGTCGTCAGGGGACGAGAAAGAAAGTCAGGCACCGCCATCTGTGCTCCCGGCCTGTGAACAAGTTTGAAATTAAATGGCTCCAATGCCAGGTACCACCGTGTGATCCTGGCATTGCTGTCCTTCATCCGGTGGAGCCACTGAAGCGGAGTGTGGTCCGAGCAGAGAGTGAAAGGGCGTCCCAGGAGATATTAACGCAGGGCGCCAATCGCCCATCTGATGGCCAAGCGCTCCTTCTCTATCGTGCTGTACCGACTCTCCCGGTCAGACAGCTTACAGCTGATGTAGACAACAGGTCGGTCGGTGCTCCGCACCCGCTGGGACAACACTGCCTCCGGCCCTCTTCCCGACGCGTCACTCTGCACCATAAAAGGGAGAGAAAAGTTAGGTGTGAAAAACAGTGGCTTACCACAGAGAGCCCGCTTCAGAGAGCTCCATCCACTGGACTGGATCTGAGGAACTCTTACGTGTAAGATCCTTCAGGAGGCTGGCCAAGTCAGCGAACTGTGGGATAAAACGTTGGTAATACCCCACGAGCCCCAAGAACCTCTTTTTTAGACTTGGGACGTGGACAGGATGCGATTGCTGCAGTGTCCCAGATACCGTACCTCCCTTCATCTTCACTTACCCGGGTTGGCCGTGAGCCCCTTCCTGCCTCAAGGACTGTAACACCGCGGTTATGTGCTGCATGTGTTCCGCCCAGCTGCCACTATAGATGATGATGTGTCTTTCTTACCCACTAGAACTACGGGGCTGCTCAAGGCGCTGTGTACCTCTTCAATTACTCCCATTTCCAGCATCTGCCCCTGGAAGTAAGGAGAACACGTCAGAAAATTGCTGCTGGAGCCTTTCCACGTCCGCTCTCTGGGCCAACGTGAGAGATTTGTCACAGAGAAGAGAGCTCGGTCCAGTACTGGGTGCTCCTGGTCCGAGCTCTCTTCTCTGTGACAAATCATCCTACTCATCCTACTCCTTCACTGTCGACACCAAAGCAACGGCTTCTGGCTCCACCCACCGCTTTAACAGATTTAAATGATAAATCTGCGTATCTCCTCTCCTGTCTGAATGTTCCACCTTATAGTCAACATCACCCACTCTCCGTGTGACTACAAAGGGTCCCTGCCACTTAGCGAGCAGCTTGGATGCTGAAGATGGGAGGAACACCAGGACTTTGTCTCCTGGCGCAAAGTGCAGCAGCTTAGCTCCCCTGTCATACAGGTGCCGCTGACATTCCTGAGCCCAGAGCAAATTAACCCGTGATTCCTGCCCGAGTGAGTGTAGTTTTGCTCTAAGGTCCAGAACGTATTGAACTTAATTTTTGCTGGTGTATAGACCTTCTTCCTATCTTTCCTTAATTAGGTCCAACACGCCACTTAGCTTCCTGCCAAACAACAATTCAAAAGGGGAAAACCCCGTGGAGGCCTGGGGAACCTCGCGCACTGCGAACAACAGGGGGTCTAGCCACTTATCCCAGCTTAGACTGTCCTCCTGAATGAACTTCCTGATCATAGACTTCAGAATCTTATTCAACCACTCCACCATCCCGTCAGTCTCAGGGTGCGTCCGCTCCAGGTCTGCGCTCAGCACTGTGCCCACATTATCATTTCTCAATGACCTGATACATACACCCCTGGATCCTTACCGGAACGCTGTATGTCCCTCTGGACCGGGGGAGGAGCGTTCGGGGTTCGTCTACTCGGATAACCTGCCCCACCTCCATGGATGGACAGTCACGGTCACGTGTTCGAGCTGTCCGCACCCCCATCACTCCTGCCCAGACACCTGAGCGGCTCTCTGTGGGGCTGAGACAGCATTCCATGTGCCCCGGACCTGTAACAGAGGAGAGGAGGTTTTAACTAGGGAATTTGGGTCTAACTGGGGGCTCATAATGGGGGCAGAGGTCACTGTCCTCCTTCGGCGCATCTGCGTTGGGCGTCCCTCGGATCTTGCTGATCCCGAACCTGGCTGCTGGAGATGAACTGCTAGATGATCCTCTGCCAGACTGACTGTCCCTCTGCAGGCTGTCCGGCCGATGACACCTGACCCAGTCGGCTGGGCGGAAGACCCCGATGAACTGCTCCAACACTATGGCCTCCAGCATCTTCATCTCTCCTGTTGACTCCCCCGGATGCAGCCACTTAGCGGCCGAATCACGCAGCTGCTGGGCGTAGGTGAACGGTCTGTCGGTCTTTCCCAGTCTCGCTCATAGGAAACGGCGACGATGGTCCTCCGGGAGAAATCCAGGTGATCCAGCACCGCCTTTCTGATGTCCTGGTAACTCCCCCTTGCGGCCGCCGGCAGGGCCAGCGCCGCGGTCTGCGCATCCCCGGAGAGCAGCGGAAGAAGACGTACCGCCCACTCCTTCTGTGGCCAGCCGCACACCACTGCGGTGTCTGCAGGTCGTCCATTGGCCCCATCCTCTGCAGTGGCATCCCCGCTAGGGAAACTGCAACCGATGGGGAACCCGTCGACTGACCCACCTGGGCCAACTGCTGTGCCAGAGTCCCCGTCTGAGCTTGCAGCTCTGCAAGCTGCTCACAGTGAGCAATCACCTGGTATCGATGCATGGCGACAACCTCTCCCAGCATTGTCGCCAATGCATCAATCTGCCGCTGTTCCATTCCTTTGTCTAGTCTTGTTGAGCGCCAAAATTTGATGTGGGGGATTCTCTGGACAAAGTCACGGATGCAGGAGTCAGAGTCACAATGCTTTATTATACACACAAAGCTCACGGGGCAGACCTGTGTCTGCAATTTTTGTAATGTCTCTTGACCTGCTGCTCCCCAGCAGCTGCAGTGTGTCCCAGCTGATCTCTCCCCCTGTGGTCCCGGCTCCTACTTATACAGGGAGAGATCTGATTAAAACAATTGTGTTCAACTGCGCCTGGTGCAGCCACAGCTGATAAGCTAACCACTGTCCAGCCCTCACAATTACATTATTTATAGAAGAGGTAATCTACGGGAGATAAGTGACTGTAAGGTGGTGGCAGGTGAGAGTGTAGCCAAACAACATAGAATGGTAGTGTGCAAGGTGACAATGGAGGTGAGAAGAAGGAAGAAGGTGAAGACAGAGCAGAAGTGCAAGTAGTGGAAGTTGAGGAAAGAGGAATGTTGTGAAGACTTGGGAAAAGAAGTAAGAGCAGTTTTGGGCCGTTGTGGGGAATTCCCAGAAGATTGGGAGACCACAGCTGGAGTCATTAGGGAGACAGCTAGGAAGGTGATAGGGGTTTCCTCTAGACAGAGAAAGGAGGACAAAGAGACCTGGTGGTGGAATGATGAGGTCCAGGAGAGTGTCCAGAGGAAAAGAAGCAAAGAAGAGATGGGATAGTGACAGGAAGGAGGAGAATAGACTGGAGTACAGAGAGAGGGCAAGGAGAGTTGTTAAATGAGGAGAATGATAGGGAGCATAGGAATGAGGAGCCTGTTTCCAAGAGGGAGAAGGTAGATCAGATTAGAAAGGAGTCTGTCCCGATGACATACTAGTAGAGGTATGGAAGTGCTTAGGGGAAGAAGCAGTACGTTTTCTGACTCGGCTCTTCAATAGAATTTTAGAGACCGACAAAATGTTTGTTGAGTGGAGGAAAAGTGTTCTTATGCCAATTTACAAGAAGGGTGATGTGCAGAGTTGTAGCAATTACAAAGGTTGAGTAAAGAAGTAGAAATTTACGAACATCAGTACGGTTTTATACCGAGTACAACAGATACAATATTTGCCTTGAGGATGTTGATGGATAAGAACAGAGAGGGTCAGAAGGAGCTGCAATGTGTTTTTGTAGATTTAGAAAAGGCCCATGATAGGGATTCCTATTCCAAGGGAGGAACTGTGGTTTTGTATGAGGAAGTCAGGAGTGGCAGAGAAGTATGTTAGACTGGTGCAGAATATGTATGAGAACAGCACAACCGTGGTGAGGTGTGCTGTTGGAAGGACAGAAGACTTTAAGGTGGAGGTGGGACTTTGTCAAGGATCTGCCCTGAGCCCCTTTTTGTTTGCTCTGGTGATGGACAGATTGACAGATGAGGTCAGACAGGAGTCTCCATGGACGAAGTTGTTTACAGATGACATTGTGATCTGCAGTGAGAGTAGGCAACAGTTAGAAGAGAACATCGAGAGGCGGAGGCTTGCACTGGAGAGAAGAGGAATGATGGTCAGTCGTAGCAAGACTGAGTACGTGTGTGAATGAAAAGGGGAACAGTGGAGTGGTGAGATTACAAGGAGCAGAGGTGGTGAATGTGGAGGAGTTCAGATACTTAGGACCAACTGTTTAGAGCAGTGGAGACTGTGGAAGAGAGGTGAAGAATAGAGTACAGGCAGGATGGAACAACTGGAGAAAGGACCCTGGAGTGATTTGCAATAGAAGAGTGTCAGCTAAGGTGAAGGGAAAGGTTTACAGGACAGTTGTGAGACCAACCATGATGTATGGACTAGAGACACTAGGAATAGGAAGAAGACAGGAGGCAGAGCTGGAGCTAGCAGAGTGAAGATGCTGAGGTTCTCTTTGGGTGTGACAAGGATGGACAGGATCAGGAATGAGGTAATCAGGGGGACAGACAGGAAGGTTTGGAGAAAAAGCTAGAGAAACCAAAATTAAGATGGTTTGGACATGTTCAGTGGAGGAACAGTGGTTATATTGGGAGAAGAATGCTAGAGGAAGGCCAGAGAGGAGATTTATGGATGCAGTGAGGGAGGACATGGAGGTGGTAGGAGTTGGAGTTGAGGATACAGAGGTCAGGGTAAGATGGAAACTGTTGACTTGCTGTGGCAACCCCTGAAAAAATGAGATATGCCGAAAGGAGAAGAAGAAGAAAGAAGAAGTTTAAGATCGGCCTGGTTGGCTTAAACCGCTGGTTTAAGCCAACCTTAAACCAGGGGTTTAAGGGGTTTAACCGGGGGTCGGGGGGCACTGGAACTGGAAACTAGTTTGTGGCCTTGAATTCGAACTGTCGGATTGTTTGCAGTTCATTTGAACCTATTGGGGCCTTACTGACCAATACACTAGAATCTGATGGACTACAGGCCGATAACCGATTCATGTTTACACATGACACAATGATATCATATCATTATCTGAACTGGAGAAGCGTCTTGGATGAGATGTGGAACGTCTTTAAGAAACCTACTATGTCCAGTTACCCCCAAAGTAAGTAGTATTTTTGGATTCAATTACCTGGAGGACTGAGAATCTACACGTTATGACAATGATGTTTTGCTGTATATTGGCAAAACAGTAAGACAAATAACAGGCAGCACATGTAATTTTTTTACCTGGTTATGATTTATGATTTTTATTTTTGAATTATGAGCATATAAAGATATCAAAATCTAATGACGTTTGCAAAAAAATATGATATCATTGGTGGGTTTAAAGTATTATGGGGCATTTTGACATTTCGTGCTTAATGTTGTTTTTTTTTTTTTTAAAAAAAAGAACTAGACAACGTGTATTAGCTGCAGACACACTGACCAGTTTTAGTAGCGTCACCTTGAGATTTTCTAACTTCATTTCAAAGTATCAATGGCACTTCTTATAAATCGATTAAAGGAAAACATTTTGTAAACCTCGACGAGTGTTGATAACTATGAAATGATGAAATGTATTTCGTTTTCTTAAATTATATTTTTTTTCTGCTGCCGGTCAGAATGCGGCCCATGCGCACGAAATAAGTAGGCGGAGCGGGGAAGCGGATCTCCCTCTCCTCTCCTGCTTACTCTTGTGCTGCTGTTGCTACCCACTGAAATCACTCCATCCTTACATGTTAAAATCTGATAAGCTTTAAAAGAATGTTTCTGTCGGAAGTGAGGACGCAGATCTTCCGCAGCTAATGGTAACTGACCCACCTCGATATTTCTAAGCGTTACGGTTGGTGACATATTGACGCGGTGCATGAGTGATGCTGTGCTGCAAGGATAGGGAGGGGAGTTCTGAGGGGCATAGCACTGGATACGGCTGGGTTTTCCTCTTACGTCTTTGCGATCATGTCCGATTGATGGGTAAAGGACAAACAAATGTATCTTTGCTGAAAACCATGACCACCATTTGTAACATACGCAGAGCAATGTCGCGCGCCTCAGTTGTTTTTCTTCAATAGGTTAAAATAATTATAATCCTTAAAATCCTGTTGATGATTACGTAACAGCTGCAAGCAGTCTTTCGGTAGCGGCCGATTCTGTGCTGTGCGAGAAATACACGTTTAATCTGCTGTCATACTGTGTCATAATGTGTAGGCCACACTGCATTCCTATCCAGAGGTTGAGTGGTGTTGTTTTGAAAGAGAATATTCGGCGCATTACTGTATAGGAACACACGTACGCGCACACACACAAGAAAAATAAATACATATGTGGTATTATTAAATAACCCACATTATTATATACTCTCTCTCTCTCTTTCAGCACAAGCCAACACTAATTGCAATTTAGATTATTTCTTTTAAATATCAACACCTGCACTGTTTGCTTTTACTACTTTTCTGATGCTGCCCTGCATTTGCCACATTCTCAAGTCCATCTGAGTGCTTGAACTCTGGCTCCTTTATTCCTCTGTACATTCCTTTCTTCCTTTGGTCCCAGCTGCAACTAATATACAATGATGATAATGATGATATGATATGATGATTTGCAAGAACTAATATGTACACTAACACAACTATTTGATTGAGAGAGTACTCACTCACAGGCAGAGACGCCAATCAGATTAGCTTTCTTACTTGATATTTCCTTGTAGATCAAATAAGTGAAATTGATGGAAATGTTGCTTCCTTGTTTGAAAGATCACTGGTTGGTGGGCTTGTAGGTCGAGCCCCCACTGTATATTCATTTTAACTCAACTCAACTCAACTATATTATTTAGACTGTGGATACAAATGTAAGTTAGATGAAGCCGCAAAATGTGGGGATTACTATTGATATTGTGCCAAATAAATATATTGTATAATTGATTTGCAAATGATATGATGATTAAAAATGATCTAAGTGAATTCAAAAAGGGTTTAGTTGTAGGCAAAAAAAACTTCTTGGAGTTGAGAGACGTTTCATTCCTCAACTGAGGAAAATGTTCTGGTTGATGTCAGAGGGAACTCTAGTAGTTCAACTCCTTTAGATCAGCGATTTTCACCCTTTTTTGAGCCACAGCACATTTTTACATTTACAAAATTATGGGGCACACCACCAACCAAAATTACATTTTAACACAACACATATAATACATATGGTTGATAAAATAGTTTCAAAATGTATTTATACTCACTTAGTGTGAAACCTGGGCCTGTTTAAATGAACACAAATTGGTTATCCTGGCAGGAATGGTAAGAAGAAACACACAAAGCTCTTCCTCAACAGCTCTCAGTCTCTCCCTGTTTTTAGTTTTTATTGCAGTCAAGCTTGAGAAGCTCCGGTCACATAAATATGTGGTTGACAGCTTTTTATCAACACTCCAATATAAACAATTGGAAATATATAACCACCTCCACAAACATACATTGCTTTTCTAAAATGTGTTAATTTGTCTCGTATATGTATTTGAAGCTTTTTGATTACCTGCTTCAGCATAATCCTGAGGAGAATGGAGGAATTGTGTCCAGGGCCCTGTTTGGCATTTGCATTGTCCCTTCTCAAAACACCCAACAATGGTTAATTTGGTAAGATGAAATAATTTCCCATGGCACACCTGACGATCTCTCAGCGCACACTGGTTGAAATCACTGCTCTAGACCAGTCCCTTCACCACTGGACAAAGGTGTGAAGAGTTGTGTCGGTCACGGAAACTGCTCCTGATGTTAAATAAGCAGTTTTCTTGTCACATGTCGAGATGTAAATGGGAATCATTGTCACACCTGAATAGAGAAGACTGCTCTGGTATTGATGAGCAGTTAAACTTCCTAGGATGG
Source organism: Paraplagusia blochii (assembly GCA_016785265.1). NCBI lineage: Eukaryota > Metazoa > Chordata > Actinopteri > Pleuronectiformes > Cynoglossidae > Paraplagusia > Paraplagusia blochii. Next base: position 13,883 of record JAFBJS010007219.1, read on the forward strand.
GATCTCTAATATCATGACCTGGATGTATGAGAATCTTCACAAACATCTAAGTGAATATCTATGACAATCCTAACTAAGATAATACAGTGATTCACTCAATGGTATTTTACACTGTGATTGTTATCTTACACTTTTTTTTTTATTTCTTATTTAGAAAATTTGATATAAATGCAGAACCACAGGAGAGCCCTGGAAACAGCAGCGGTAGCATCACTGAGGCTGCAGATGCTCTCTCCAAGGTTTCCAACCTCCAGCCCTCATTGGGAGAGCCACTGGAAACTGAAGACAGCAACCCTTCTGATTCTGACAGTTTATTAGAGTCCACCTCCAGTGAGGACGAGGACGTTCAAGGGGAACAAGATCCTGCAATGTTTTCTTCAAAATTCCTCAGTGGGGCCAACCCTCTCAATGCCGTGACCTCAGCAGTTAATAAGTTTGGCTTTTTTGGAGATGATGAGCATGGGGACAAAAGTCAGAAAACCCCTCCGCAAGAGCGAGGTAAGCCACTAGTAAAAGAAAAACAAAGAGGTGGCCCAAGTAGAGGTTCGCAACTGCAACATGAAACCCAAAAGTCAAGCCAGGGTAAGAGTGAGGGAACACCAAAGTACCAAAGCCTGGGACATACCGATATTCCCAACAAGGCTAGTGGACAGCCGGCTGCTCAGCGTGCAGGTGAAAAGATTGAAATTCTCTCTAAAAGAGTACAAAAAGAGCAGGACCAGGGAGACTCTCCTACACAAATTCAGCAAAATGATCCAAAAGCATCACCACAACAAAAGGTTTCAACTGCTGCACAACAAAAACAACCGAAGATACGACCGTGTTCAACAGGTGAGCCACAGGAACCTGAAAAAATTAAAGGGTCACCAAAAGCAGGCCAACTACAGCAGACTTCATCAGATGAACCAAAACTGAAAGGATTGTCAAAAGTTTTACAGGAAAAAGATCAGCAGAGTCAGAGGTCTACGACTCAACTGCCTACCGAAAATACTGAATCAGAGGAACAAGGTCTGAAAGGAACGAGGAATCCAGAGTTTGTTCACACTGGAATTACATCTGCAGCAACTCAATCTAAAGTTGACTCTCACTCAAAAAAGTCAAGGTTTCTTTGCCGAGTGTGTAATAAAACTGAACTTAATTTTCATTCCACGGAAAAACCCAACTACAAAACCTGTACTCAGTGTAAAACTGAGGTATGCAACTTGTGTGGCTTCAGTCCTCCATATTCTGAGGTAAGCCCAGGCTATAAAGTATTCTGTAGACCTATTGACAATTTCAGTTTGTGTGTGTGAGGACATCTGTGTCAAAGTAAAGTGCTTTTTAATTGTTAAGTCTTTTGTCACAATCAGAGATATATAATTGACATATATGGAAAAGTTAGCTTAAATGACAAGACAACTAATGGAACTAGGAATGGAAGGACAAGGAACCATTCCAAGTAAAGATAATTAAGAAAATATAAATTACAAATCCTCAAGTATTAAAACGTAAAAAAAATTACTTCTTAGTTACCTTCACATCTATAAATTCCTTAAAAATTTGCAACTCCACTTTCAACTACATTATACAATTGTAGTTCATAAACATATGATTACATGTGGTTAAACAAGAAAGAAGGAGCCAAAAGCTAGTTTTCATCTGTAGTCCTCTGGCCATGATGTCAAAAAGGCAAGAAGCACACAATACATATGCAATAGAAAACACATACGCAATTACCTTTTAGCAAAGAAGAGATGCGATGGTGACAGAACAGAGGAGAATAAACTGGAGTACAAAGAGAGTACAAGGGAGGTGAAGAGGGAAGTGGCCAAGGCCAAGCAAAAGGCATACGAGGAGTTGTATGAGAGGTTAGGCACAAAGGAAGGAGAAAAAGAGTTATACAGATTGTTGGCTGTGTCACAGTGAACATAATGTACACATTTAAATTGTGTACACTAATATTATGTGATTGTTGACAATCTGTCAGTTAATCTTTGAAGATGACAGACACTTGAAAATGACTCTGAGATAATGTTTGCATATAACATTGCACTACATAATACATGTTAAGAGAAGAAAGCTAGCAAAACTGTTAGAGGTAACTTTGAAACCTGTGCAATACATAAAAGGAAATGCATATTAGACAGCATCTTTGTTTTGCTTGATTTGCTTGATTGAAAATTATAAGATTGGGTTTCTCACTGACAAGTGTAGACAGGTTTCAGGTTCAAACAACCTAAAACATGAGCAAGTTCATTAAAAAATGAGGCAAAGACAACGGTTCAAATTACTCATGAGAAAAAACGTGGGATTTCTCATGAGGAGAATGCGAGATGTGCAAGGTCTCTAAAATGTTCTCCCGTACAATTCTCAGTTTCTCCTTTTTATTGAAGACAGGAGGTTCATAGTTAGTTAGTGAATCATGTTGCAAATCTAAGGGGTAGGGTAATCACTTATTTGCAACATGGCACAATGCTTAAAAACAATCCTTATACAATGTTTATCATTCAGCAATCATTATCAGCCTAGGTTCATCGTGGTTAATGTGGTTAATGTTTACTTTGTGGAGGTGAAGTAAAGGAGAACAGCAAATGTTTTCTCAGAAGGTGAAACAGGACAACAGCAAAATCAAAGCATAGGCAGGCAGCAAGTGTTTACTTATAATTGTGAAAATCCATATTCAGGTTCTGAGATATTAGAAATATAATTAAAAACAAGAGTGAAAGCAAGTAACAACAGCACACAGTAATATAATGAATAAAACAACAATATGACAAATATGGAAAGCACAGATAAAAATTCATTTGAACACTTACCTAAACCTGATATTATCACTAAGATATCTGCATTCTAGATAAATGGAAATGATGCACTTCTGAAACTGACAGAACATTAATTACATATGCTAAAATGTTGGCAGTCAGCTTTAATCCAACAATTAGCGTTATATCACTGTCTTTACATGAAGTCCAAATGAACCAGAATTTTATACAGTGGGGATGGGAAAATATATGGGTCAGGGAAAAGGTTGGTGTTTGTAAATGTAATTTTTTTCACAAATTCCAAGAGAAAGTGATAATAGTTAGATAGCCCTTAGGCTAAATAGAGACTATTGGAAAATTTATCATTTTGAAATTTTGTGCTGGATAAATTTGCAATGGAATTCAGTGTAAATGTTCTCCACTCCAGATATTCTGTAGATCAATAGTCCTGTGTTAGATAGAAATAGAAATGACATCGCAGCAATCAACATAGATCCACTTAAATTATGGGCATCCATTTTAGCAAAATGGTGCTCTTCATACCCTTACTTAATTTATATATCTATCACCTTACGTTGTTACTGCAGCTGTGCATCGCTGCTCTGTCTACATTTAATTAATCCTTATGTGCTTTTCCGTTACCTGTTCAGGTCACACCTGCAACAGTCTCCATGACTGCCACGCAAATTACACTGCAGTAGTGCTGGGTGAAAATATCATATATCCAGATGGATTTTTGGATTTTTTATAAAAATAATAACGATATATATCACAATATCTTCTTTTCCTTTCGGCTTATCCCATTTTTCAGGGGTTGCCACAGCGAGTCAACAATTTCCA